>VCJJ01001226.1:17347-45139 GCA_024139415.1 Backusella tarrabulga
TTGTTCTACCGTAAACCTCGACCGTATTTACAATAACTGCCGTGAATGTCTCGATGTTAACAAATATTAATCCTGCGAAGAGCTGATCACAAACATATTTGACAACTGGATTTAATAGTGCAATGTGTTGTTCGTCAATTTCCGTATACATTCTCTGCTTCAACACTTGATTGTAAGGTGATCGGAATATTACGGCATGCAGGGTATCTGGATATTCAACAGGTTGATTGGATAAAGTGTTTTCCATAATGGGCTTGAACATGATATTGGTTTTTTCCAATCAATTTGCGCATCTGATTTTTTTTTGCGCATTTTAATTTTTTTATAATACAAAATATACATGTATGCGCAAATATCAGTACTCAGAATTTTTTTATCCGACACGCAAATAAAAAAATTAAGTACGCAAAAAAAAAATCAGATGCGCAAATCGATTGGAAAGAACCAATAGATTCGAAATCATTCTTCGCCAGTTCCTTTGAAACATGTTCGTTTGATAGAACCACTACGTCCTCTTTCGTGGGCCGTTTTCCTACCAGCTGGTCTTTGTAGATGATATCGACAGTCTTTATTTTACCTAATAATATTGTAAAGTTAATTAAAAAAGATAATGTTATGGTTGAAAAATTCAAACTTGAAAGTTAACACATCCTTTTTATTGATCTTGCGAGTAAAACTACCACAATGATAATTTTCATCATGTCCTTTTTTTACTTAGAAAAATAAATAAAAAATTAAGCAAATGTGATTCGTTTATTTTATTCAAAATAGACTTACTTTATGTTCTTTGACATAATAAACCCTGTCTCTTTGTTTGCCTTTGAAAATGATATCGGTAAAATGTGCAAGGCCATTATTTTCAGCATGATAAATGACCGAATTCGCCTGCTTGTGTCTTACTGACGGCTTTGTCAATTCTGCAACAGCGGGAATATTAAAGCATGAATTTGGAAAGTTTCCCTCACTCCACTTGTATTGCTTGGATCAGCTCAATAATATTTTCGCATCTTGTCATCTTTTTTGTGTTCAAAGTGTCGATATATTAGCTTCATGTCATTCAGAGAATAAAGGATCCAATTTGAATTTGGCTGTTCTTACCTTTTGTAAAGAACCAAACCGACGTGAATTTTTATACGGTGGACTCTCTTCTCTCTACTTCCTTCATAACGCCATTTTCATTGTTGTCACAATAAAAGAGCTGCACCATGAAGAGTGATGGTTTGCTATTGGATATGCCATAATAAATGGTGAAAAGCTACAGCTTATAAATTAAATAGTCTAATGGAAGTTGCTCTTTACTAAATAATAGTACTGTGTATATCAGTCAATTTGGTTGAACCATCAGCACATTGCTAATCTGTGCTGTTATACAGGCATTCGAACAAAGTATTTCATTCGAACCATTTACTTAATGATACCTCCAATAGATCTTAACAATAGTTATAATTACTTTTCTTGGTATCATTATTACAAAGAGGATAACGTTTCCTATGCTATTTTTATTCTTGAAATGGAGTTTCATATCTACATATTTACAACTGCAATGATACCATATATCATATGAAAGCGATTCCTGTAAAGACCACTGCTTTAGCTGAGCCATTATCTAACGTGAGTGTCATATACTTTTGACTAAAGCGTTATATGAATTCAAAAAAGTAAGCTCCGAACTATTATTTGGAACCACCAAGATTGATGGATCCGACCTCCGGATCATTAGGAAATGAATAAACACTCAAATATCTACATTATAAATTGTTGGCTCTTGTCTGACGTCAAAAACTTACGCTTAAATATTTTATCAGACTTTGTCATCAGTGACATTTGTTGTGCGGTTTATTCTCGATTTTTTAGGGCACATGCTTTGTTTAGCCTTTATAGAGAGTTTAATGATGTGTAAGATAGAAAATTAGATAAGATAAAAAAACAAAAAGAATCAAAGGATATTCTGAAACAATAATTGTCCATATTATAGCGCCGCCATGTCTAGTCGAGATTCCCCGCATTATAAGTAAATAAAGAACTATCTCGTTTTTCTTCTTTTTATTATTATTTTACTTTAGTAGTTATTTATATATTGTAATGACAATAAAAAGTAAAGAAGAAATCTGCCAACAGCACATAATATCTAGCGAATTCACTGAAGCATCCCCAAGACATAGCATTGTAAACACTTGTGCATCGACTTTAGACTTTGAAGCAACAGAATATAAACGACTCTATGAAATACTATCATCTCCTCAGCAACTGGCATATTTTCAGCTTTATCTTCAAAATATACATGCTCACGAAAACTTGTTGTTTATAGAAGCATTATCTGAACTTCGACATGAACAAAACAGCGAATACCTGGACTCTATTGTACATAGGTACATTGCTTATAATTGAATCAAGTCAACAAAATATTAAAAGAAAACTTGGATTACTGTAGAATTTGGAAAACGTTCTTTACGTGTGATTCACTTTTTGAATTGAATGTTAACAACAAGGAAAAGATTGAAAAATACATTCAAATGCATAAATGGGGTACGTTTTTAAAGGAAGAGACGTTAGAGGTTTTTAAAGAAGCCGAAACAGAAGTAAAAATTTTTTTGGTGAGTCGATCTTCAAAATATTTGAGTAATTTTATCGTATATTATTTTTATACTAACGCTAAAATACCAACGTCTTATTTAAAAGAATGAAAAAATCCTTAATTTTGACAAGAATGTTGAGCTACAGGAGTAAGTTATCTTTGTCTTAGCTCTTGAATTGCGGTGTTAACTTTGTTCTTTATTTAGAACATCTGTGCCTGAACCACCGCTAAAATACCAGAAAAAAGTGGTGATCATTGGAGGTGGATTTACTGTATGTTTTGATTTGTTCTTCAAATTAAATTTTTGGCATGACACTAAAACATTGTTACACAATACAGGGTTTTACCGTAGCGTCTATTTTAGACCCAATGCCACGTTTTCATATCACTTTGATCGATACAAAAGGTAATCATTATCTATTATACACTATTCACTCAAAAAAATGATGATTAACGCTCAACTAAAAATGTAGATTCATTCGAGTACACTCCCGGAATGATAAAGGTTCGTTCTAGACCCTTGATCACTGTATTGTTATTATTTCACTTTTCAATTATTAACCTTTTTTATCTTTCTTTTTTTAAAAAAAAATAAAAGCTCTTGGTTAGACCAGAAGAAACATCTTCTTTAAGAGTCCGACACGACTCTTATGTAAAAAATGGACGAGTTCTAATTGGTTACGCCGAAAAAATAGTTAACGATGCCAAAGAGGTCAAAGTTGGGGATAACCATGTAAGAATTTTCTACCAAAATGTACATATTCAATCTAACCGTATGCTACAATATTATAAGATACCTTTTGACTATTTGGTTATTGCAACAGGAAGTACTTATCATTCAAAACTTAAATCATTTGATACATCATCTCTTTATCGTCTTTCAGAATTATCGACTGATCATAATGAATTAAAGAGAGCAAAATCTGTTTTGATTATCGGTAAATATTTATAAATTAATATAATCTATTTTCTTTCAAACTAAAATAGAAATAAAATATAATTTTAGGTGGCGGTCTAGTGGGCTGTGAATTAGCCAGCGAAATTGCACAGCATAATTTTCCTGTACCGTATAATTCCAAAAAAAAGATAACCCTAGTCGAATCACACTCAAAACTCTTAAAGAACAGTTCCTCAAAGAGACAAACAAAGGCGTTCGACTTCCTATCTAACCTTGGGGTCGATATTGTTCTAAATGAAAGAATCATCGACTTTGACAAGTCAGATACAAATGATTATGTAGGGTCAAGTGGTAGATCATATTCAAACTATGACAAAGTGTTTCTTGCCACTGGAACAAGGCCATGTAGTGATATCATCAGTGGAGAGGGAGATGCTGGGTTCGAATCATGTCTTGACCTTGGAAATAGAATCCGTGTGAAGCCTACATTGCAACTTGACCATTGGAAATATAATCATATATTTGCTGGCGGTGATATCACAGATGTTGTTGAAGAAAAAACTGGTTATGCTGCTACGTTAGCTGGTGTTTGCATTTCAAGGAATATATGTAGACTAGAGAAAAGAAAAGAACCCTTAAAACAAGGAACAAAAGGAACGCTTCCAGCGCCTTCAAAACCATTAGATGGGATTGAATCTCACGGAGGATTGGGTCGACGTAAGTAGCTTGTTCTTATTTTTACATAAAAAAAGAAATAAAGAAAGAAAAAACTATACTCCCTAATTGTTTTTTATTACTCATCCATTCATCATAAACTACAGAACATATCAATGGGTTTAAAAAGACCTTTGCATTTCTGAATCCTACATGGGCAGCCTTGAAATATTTTGACGAAGAAGAGTTTCTTAATATTGTGCAAGGAGAAGTATCGCCAACATCAGCTGCAATCGGAAAAAAGCCAAAAGTTCTAGATTTACCGCGTAAACTAAAAAAGGAATATGTGAAGCGAAGTAGCTCTCGACAAACATTGGCCTCCTATACTTCATGCAGACATACTCTAGAAGCACTACATATACCTGCAACAAATCTCTCAGGGCCAGATCTATTAACCTCAGCATATACTACTGATATAGATAGTAATCGACCTATCTTTTCGTCTAAAAATAAGTACTATAGTGAACCTATAATACATTCTAATTTCTCGGATATTAAGACAGAAAATAGCAACCGAAAGCATCATAGCATTGGTGTTAGTCTTTCACTCGACTCATACCAAAACATTACATGAATAAATAAAACAGCTCATCATAACGATATTTTTTTTCTGCGTTTACTTTACATTCATGTTATATCCGAACTTGGAAAAATAGCCACATATATCCTAAAAGGGTAGTAATGTATGGCCAACACGTTCTAAAATTAGTACTTGCAGCGGGTGATGCAGGTAACAGTTCTTTTTTGGTAGTTTCGTTTTGATCACCCGATGAGAGGGTTGCATTAAAAAAATAGTAAGCATGAATAACATTTATAAATACTACAACTGATATAATCAGCATACTTATTCATGTTATCTTCTAAGTTTTGAATTTATATCAGTGAAATAGTCGCGTCAAAGCATCGATTTATATTTTCATAAGTTAATATATCATCCAAAGCAATGGCTACACTGAAATTACTATTGATGATATATAATAACATCTAACTTTCTTTCAGAAAATGCATCGTATAGTATCTTAGAATATATGAGAGCCTTTTTTATTATTAGATTATGTTTTGTGTATAACAAACGAAATTTAAATTCAATATCCACTCCACTTTCTTAATTTTTCACCTTTAAATTTGACGGTTAACATTATTATGCATTGTATAGCACTGCAGATCGCCAGTATAGTGCATGTCATTCCGGGTCCTATAGTATTAACCAACGGGTTTGCTACTAGAGTAAGTACAAATGCTGTTGTCTGTCGTAAAAATCCTTCAGCAGCACTAGTAGAAGCTCCTTGGCCTGGGATGGTGTCAACAATATAAGCAGAAAACGATGCCATTATTTGATTCAAACCAAAAGACTGGATGCCAAAAGCTACGATAGGTACAAAAACGCTGAATTTATTTTCAACTGACCATCCGAAAAGTAAAAGTCCTAAAGGTACTAGTACAAAAGCACAAGGCCATACGTTTAAGGTAATTCTATCTTCAATAAGTTCATCGCCACCTCTAAGTTTTCGGGATCGTAATAATAGTTTATCTGATACTAGACCACCAAAAATAGCACCCAAAACGTTTCCAATACCTATAGTTTTGATAAATACATATATAAACTAATTTTAATATATATTTCAAAGAAGTTACCACATCCAACATAACTTAATCCTAAAATCAAAGTTAATAAGATATTAATTTTTGGATTGAATTTACTTGATTACCTATTTCCCATGAGTTAAAATTATAATTTTTTTCGAAAAGTTCAGGGATTATAGTTTCTACAGCAAACATACATCCAAAAGTAATACCACTGATTAAAGACGGAAGTAACAAAAATGGATGTCTTAGCAATAGAAATACTTTAAATGGGTTCGACGGTGCTTGTTTTTTGGGACCGCTCTCAATTAAAGTGCCATCTGATTTAACAAGTGTTTTTTCGTTTTTAACACCATTGTAAGAGATGTTATCGTTGAATCTCTCTTCTACACGATAAGTTTCAGGTACAAATATAAAAATGTATATCATGAGACTAATAGATAATCCACAACAGAACCAGAAAGTAGCGCGCCATGAAAGGCTGCTCAAAACTAAAACTCCTCCCAGAATTGGGCCGACAAGTGGCCCGAAAAAGAAAGCGAAATAGAATTTGCTGAAAGCAGAACCTCGTTGCTCAACAGGGTAGATGTCCTTAATATAGCCAGGAAAGGTTTCTCAGCTTTCGAAAGAAATTGAGAGCATGTATTATAAAACACTTACTGATATTACACCTGTTCCAAAAAGAACAATGTAAATGTATATGTGATTAAAAATGAATTAGTTTTGTATATATAAGTATATGCGATTAAGATATCAATGCAAAGAAGTGATTACCTGAACCATTACAGAAACAACAAGAGCTTCCAAATGCTTGGACCGTTCGGAATACAACTAGAGCCCAAATGTTATTTATTAATGCAGATATCAAGGAAGCAACGGCAAAAATGAATAATGAAATAAAAAATAGGATACGTCTAACTTGATACCGATCTGATAGTGATGCCCAAAGGATTGGAGCAACTCCTGTTGCCAAAACAAACAATGCCGTAGTTAGCGTTATTCCAATATCAGATGCATGTAGATCATTTATAATGCTTGGTATGCCTATTCCATTTTTGAATCAAAATATATGAATAGAATAACGTTTAGAAATATTTCAAGACATCGTTGAAAGATAATTCAAAGTAAGTACTTACCTGGAAAATATACTGTGCTGGCAATACCGGGTAAGCTCACACCTCCACAGACACCAAACATTATCAGGCTCTTCTTTGTGTTACTAAAGAGCCTTGGATCTTCAGTTACAGTTGGTCTTAACGAGATTCTCGATCGGATGAAATCTCGAAAAGATTGAGTAGTCATTTTATTTATTTATTTGTTAAAAATAAATAAGTATAAAGTATTTAATCGATTAAAAAAAGGTAACATATGGATACGAATTTCGATCCTCTATTTAAACTCTTTTAAGTCACATGTTTAATGTATGCTAGACGCATTTATTTCCTTTTTAAAGACATTTCTTTGACTACTGCCTGCGTTTTCTTAGTATGTGCTATAATGACGTATTGGTCAATGTTTTATAATAGATAAAGGAAATAGCCTAAGCAATTAAGTTTTCAAAAAGGTAAATACTGCGTACTATTTATAATCAAGACAAAAGAGATACCTTTTAGCTAAGTGTATTAAAATTATGTTCTATATCCAAGGACTAAATCAAGATGCAACACCTCTTTTTCTATGCATATTTGATTAGAGTACTGTAGGTGAAAATGTAGTTCAAAACGCATTTATATTTATATATATATATATTGATATTGCATCCAAAAAACTTCAGCAGTGAGTCATATCCCTGCCTGGTTATATGAAAATTAGTTTCACTTATTACCATAAGCTCTGAATTATTATTAGACCATCAAAGCCAAAAACACTGAATTTTGATCATTTTCCCTGATATACGCAATGCCCAATTGAAAGATATGCCAGCTGTTGATGAATATATCCTCAGAAATCGTAAGAACTGTATAAAATGGAAGGTTTCAATCAAACATTTATGCTTAAGTATGCCGTTAAATGTAGACTACGTTTGGTGCTGACTCTTCATATCACTCATGGTTCTAGAACACTGAGAAGTCTTATAGTTCTAATATAGTAACAAAAAAAGCACTTCAAAAAGTAAATCTGAGCGAATCACATGGAATGCGGTTGCTTCTATCAAGTTCTACTAAATTTCTAAGGTTCTGTGGATGGTGCAATAGTTACTGTAAGCTTGTAGAAGCTTAGATTTTGATTCGTCTACACTAAATCAATCGCCGTCTCAAAAAAAATATAAAATGGAGCACTTCACTTTTTTCGATTTTTAATAAAAAAAATGGGGTTGTTTTCATGGTTTGAAGGTTCAGGAGAACGCTCAATCGAGGGCTTAGATAAAGGAATACCTAAAAAAACAGAGTGTTATCATATTGTAAGAAAATATAACTACCTCAGCAATAATATCCTTCGTATTCATCTTTGTATCAGGAAGGGTTTTTGAGCTGCTCGTATTTTTCCAACGCGGTAAGAGTAGCTGACCTATTGACAGCAAAGCATCCCAATGTAAAGGTGGATATAAGTGCTTATATTAAACAACAATGGGTTGAAAGGTCGGAAGAGCTCCAAAAGGTACTGTAGAAGAATAAAAACAAAATAGACATATGCATACGTACATATATATAAACAAATATTTCTTGAACAAGATCTAACTTTTCAAAAGGAATTTAATGTAACTCAAAAAACATCGCCATTTATCTATGAGGGTTGTGAGGCAGGGGAACAAAAGAGTATTGGAGGCTATTCGGATTTTGCAAAGAAGGTGAAGGCAACATACAAATTAAATGTCCCCATGGATTGATTTAAGGCAAAATGGACTGCTGAAATTTTTGCCTAAGCCACAAACAATTTACTATTTGAAGAGAATTTTTTTCTTAATCACATTCGTTACTCCTCCAACCTTTACGTTAACTTTTGGTAAGTTTGTTTTTCCTTTTAGAAGCGGTAAAAGAAACTGGTAATACTACGAAGGATGTATAACTTCTAGTCTAAATCACATATGTTGATTTAAAATAAAAAACTGATATAATGAGCCTGACAGTAGTATTTCTAAGCTTTTTTACCTCTATATATTTACTTAAATATATCGTTTTACTTACCTTTTTCTTCCCTAGGACCCTGGTCTTTTAGTTACATTCGCTTTCTGATATTAAATAAAGCTGTATTTTAAAAAAAAAGAATTCCCTTTTGCTTTTGTCATGCTGTGTTTTATAAAATACGTTTTTTGTTTGATAAATCAGCTGTGAAGATGGAAACGTTATCGAAGATCATTTAAATTGTCTAAAAGGTTTGAAAATTTTATTGTTCTTCAGGTATTTTCAAGATTCTCGGTCGTAGCATACTGCTCGAAAGGATATAAATAGAGAGAAAAATAGAGGGTTTTATACACATCTCGTAAGAAGCCTGTCCTTTGACTATTCTGTTTTTCTGAGCTGGTTGTACTACCTCTGAATAGAATGTTTGGGCATATAGTAAAAACATGCTAAACCTGGATGATATCCATAACTTCGAGAAGGGTACATTATTGAAACATGACCTGTTTCGACTTATCATAGGCTAACATCCAATCATGTATTGACTTGAATTATGATCAACATAAGATCTGTAAACGAGTAGTAGTTGTCTCTGGCCCTTGGTTCACAAATTCACAAAAAAAAAACGCAGATCTATAATCTATAATCAAGTACGAAAAAACTTGATTTCCTGAATTGACGAAATCTACCAACAATAGTAATCTTTACAGTCATAACCCAAAGTACGTAACTTCATTTATTATGTAGTGTTCAGCATTATCGAGCGTGTGCGTGCTACAAACAATTTAGAATGAGGAGACTCAACTGTCCATGGTATTTACTTGAAATCCTGATGATCCATATATATATATATGTATGTTGTATAAATCTGTATAATGCTGTCGTTCCAGCAAAAATAAAAATTACAATCTCATACATGTGTTTCTAAAAATAATCACTATTCTCTGACATTGATAGCAAACGATAAACGCAAGATCGTTTTGCTCACAAAAGTAAGATGACGCAAATTTTCTTTACAGCTGACCGTGTGATAAATTTAACTTTAATACTTAAGCATTCCAGTTAGTCATGGCTCTTTTATTGTTTTCTTTACGTTTTGTAAACAATGGTGTCGGCAATTCTAAAAGCTAGGATCAATAATAGACTTGGTCATACCTTCAAAAGGTTTTATGGAACTACAAATCAAACCATTGGTATCCGACGGGAAGATAAGAGTAGATGGGAACGACGCGCTCCACTTACTCCTGAGGGCGTTAAAAAACTGATTCAGGAAACGCAAACCAAAGTATATGTGCAGCCAAGCACAAAACGCATATTTACAAATGAATCGTACGAAAAGGTAAATTTTAGTCTTTGAGTAGTGAGCAATAATTTCAAATTTTGATTGCTATTTATAGGCTGGTGCTATAATCCAGGAGGACCTATCTAAAGCCAATATTATATTTGGAATAAAAGAGGTTCCTGAGCAAGCGCTATTGCCCAACAAGACGTACTTCTTTTTCTCGCATACGCATAAAGGAAATAAGAAAAATATGCCAATGCTCAAGTCTATTCTTGACAAGGTAATTTGTTTCATGTTGAAAAATTAAATTGAAAAAACGACATTTTTTCTCACCCTTCGTGGGAAATTTTTTATATAGAATATACGTCTTGCAGACTATGAGTTATTGGTTGATGATACCGGGAAGAGACTTGTTGCCTTTGGTCGTTTCGCTGGAAATGCGGGTAAGCGAATTAGCTAAGATTCAATTCACTATTTTTTTTTAAAAAAAAGGATAACTGATATGTGGTTTAAGGTATGATCGATGCAATCCATGGTATGGGGCATCATTTTCTTGGTTCAGGTTACAGCACCCCTTTTATGGTAATATAAATAATAAAAAGTAAAAAAAAAGGACAGGGGTTAACAAAAATCTTGGTATAGTACACCTCTATGGCTCATGCCTACCCTACTTTGAGTGATGCTACTTCGAGTCTATATAGAATGGGTGAAGAAATAATAACCAATGGTACCCCTAAAGATTTTGGTCCGTTAGTTTATGCTTTCACGGGCTCGGGAAATGTAGCACAGGTTAATTAACTTTGATCAAGAGATTGGCAACAAACTTATTAAATTAAATTAGGGGGCAATGGAAATATTCGAAGAGCTTCCTCATGAATATGTACCTGCGGAAGATTTGCCAAAGCTGGTCAACGATAAAAGTAAGCTTTAAAATAACTTTTGACTGTAGTGATTACTCAAAATCTTGAAAATATTTAGATCCAAAATTAAATAAACTCTATGCCACAAAATTGGATGTAATGGATTATATGGAGAGTAAAGATAACACCCAAGGTTCTGTTTCATATCAAGATTACCGTGAAAACCCCGACAGGTATAGATCCTGTTTTCACACTAAGGTAACTTAATCTTTCATATCTAAACTTATAAGGTGATGTACTTATCTGTTCCAGATTGCACCTTATGTAAACTGCGTTGTCACAGGAGCTTATTGGGACGCCAGATATCCCCGTTTGCTTAATAATAATCAATTAGCCGATATCGAGCGTTTAAAGATTCAAGGGCAAATTAACAAAGGAAAAATGATGTGCTTAGCAGACATTGTGTGTGATGTGAAGGTATATATTTTTCCTTTATTTGTGCACTAGTTTCTAAATATAATTCACTGGTTTAGGGGGCTTTTGAGTGCCTATCTCATACTACTAATGTTGATGATGGATTTTATTATTATGATGCTATAAACAATGTGGAGCATAAAAAGTATAATTCAAAACAAATATTCTCGTTATACTGTATTTTAACTCCCTTATGTATATTATTTTTTTTATAGTCCTGAAGGAAAAGGCATTCAAATTATGGGAATAGACATACTACCAGCCGAGTTGCCTGTAGAAAGTAGCGAATACTTTAGTAAAACGCTCTATCCATATATAAAAGAACTGGTATATACTTCTTGAACACACTCATACCTCAAACATCTCTATAACTGATAGTTTAAATAGGTTTCTTATCCACCCAACTCGCCAATAAATGAGTTTTCCTCATCTTTACGCAATTCTTTCATTACTGACGGCAATTCTTTAACTACTAGCCATAAGAATTTAAATGGTTTCCTCCCAAAAAAGGACGCATCTTCACCGAAAAAGACCGTTCTCTTGTTAGGATCTGGTATGGTTGCTGCACCACTCGTTGAGCACCTCTCGCAAAGACCAGATGTTAAAATAGTCATAGGTAATGCATTTATAGTATTTATTATTGAATTGAATTCCTAACTATTTATATAGCAAGCAATGTATTAGAAGAAGCCAAAAAGCTCGTTTCTCAATATTCTAACACTGAGTCAGTATCGTTAGACATTTCAGACAGCCAAATGTTATCTTCTCTCATTCAAAAAGCAGATGTAGTTGTCAGGTAGGTTTAATTTCTTGATTATTCAAGTATTTATCACCGTTCTTAAATATAAATTATTTGATAGTCTTGTTCCTGCATTTTTGCACAGTAAAGTTGCAGAAACCTGCATTAACGAAAAGAAGCATATGGTCACTGCTAGTTATGTATCACCTGAAATGCAAGCATTAGATACAGGGTAAGTTAACTTGAGAAAAATAATAAAAAGGTGATACTAAAAGCATCTACTGCTACATTTTTTTTTATTCCAGAGCTAAAAATGCAGATATCTTAATTATGAATGAAGTTGGTTTGGATCCAGGAATAGATCACATGTCAGCAATGAAGATTATTGATCATGTGAAGCAAAATGGATCTAAGGTAATTTACTACAACTAGATTAGTAGAACAAATAACTAAATGGTCATGATTTTAGATACGATCATTTATTTCATGGTGTGGTGGTTTACCCGCACCCGAAGCTTCAAATGCCCCTTTAGGATATAAGTTTAGCTGGTCGCCTCGTGGCGTTCTAACAGCAAGTGCAAATAATGCAATTTACTGGAATAATGGGAAGGTATGCATTTATTTCTTTATTTCTGACTTACGCGTTGAATTACAAACTAAATGAGTAGTTAGGAGCAAACAATATCCGGAGAAGACCTATTGAAGAGACACTTTCCTACTGTAGCAACACCCTACACTGGGTTTGCTTTTGAAGGGTTGGCTAATCGCAATGCTCTTGACTACGTGAATGTGTATGGTTTAGGACAATTATCCGATATGGATACGATGTTCCGAGGAACATTAAGATTCAAGGTACCACTTCTCCACACTTGTGTAAAATAGCTTGGATTATATTGATATTTCTTTTTTTTTATCAAAAGGGATATTCTGATCTTCTTTATGCGTTCCGTAAGCTAGGATTTTTGGATCAATCACAGGTGCTTGATGATTGTAATAACTGGGTACGTTATCTTTTAATAATTGGGTTCTTTCATTATTAACAAGCACCATAACAGGCAAACTATTTTGATCGTGTGCTTTCAGGAAAAAACCAGAGATTAACTGAAAAAGAGCGATATGAATACATGCTTCAAAAGACAGGTTTAAGCAATGGTAGTAGTATGGCCAATACCACATGGTCAGCAATTGACTTTTTAACTCGAGGCACCTCTGAAAATAAGATAAACCCTCCAAAGAGAGCTGCTGCTCTTGATTTATTCTCTACACTTTTATCCCATAAACTCCAGTATGGCGCTGGTGAGCGAGATATGGTGGCAATGCATCATGAATTTGGAGTTGAACATTCTTCAGGAAAAAAAGTAGGTTGAAACTTTAGATTATTTACAAGTGTTATGAATTAGCTAACGTGATTGTTTATAATTATAAGGAAACTTTAACATCCACTTTGGTCAAATATGGTGATGATAAACATACAGCCATGGCAAGCACAGTAGGGTTGCCAACTGCGATGACAGTCGAATTAGTTTTGGACAACAAAATCCCAGAAAGAGGTATCCAAAGACCAATCAAACCACATGTTTACCTGCCTATACTTGAGCAACTTGAAACAAGAGGTATTTCTTTTATGGAAAAAACTCAGCCTTTCCAGCCAACAAATTTGGATGCAAAAGGAACTGGAATTTGGTAAAAGGTGAATCTATAAAGTGAATTAGATTGGCTCTTTTCAGTTTCACAAATGAGTTTTCTAAATAAATCAATGAAAGGATTTGAATCAAACTTAATATTTTGTTACGTGTTTTAAATTAACGTAAATATAACTTTTACTTTTGACATAAATTTCTCATATTTTAATTCTTTAATTCAATATTTGCGTTTTATATATTCTCTATGTCTTTTTTAAACTTAATACCAGTTACTAAAAAATGTTGAATAAACCAGTGTGTAGCTAAATGGTGCACTCTTACGACGTTTATTTAGAGTGCCTGATACGATCAAGTAAGGGTTTTTCTTTCGTATATATTCTTGGTTGTCATCAATGATAAGAATGAGAAAAGGAATGTCGTAATATTTAGACCATTTCGATGACAAATTAGATTATTGTTATTATTGATATGTCTTTAATTATAAACATATTCTGCTTATTGTTTATGTTTAAAAAAGCGAGTAATTTTTCGCTGTGGTAAAAATTCTGGAAAAAATATTGTTAGTTCATGATTCCATATTTATCATTGATACTCAAGCTAATTACTAGCTTTGGCCAAAAAGTAAACATATTTGACTTTATACTCTAAATTTATACATTTACGATCAATGCGAGGGGTAATTGATAACTAAAAGATATACGCTTTAAAATAGTGGACGTGCTGTTTTTATTTCAAATTCCATAAAAAGTTAAAAAAACACACTTTCTTAAAAAGAAAAAAAAACGAGGCAAAAACAGGAACTCTCCTTTTAGTTAAAAATATTATGTGGCCAACTCGTGCTTTATTATTCAAGTATCTGGCAAAACCATGGCCAGGTAATCCTTTATCTTTTATTATATGTAGAATAATAACATAGCTTGCTCAGCAGAAGAGAGCAGCTGTTTTTATATCATATTAATTTATTAAAAAGAAAAGGCTGTGAATCAATTAAGCAAATCGTCAACATGTAACACAGTTGTGTTAAAACTAATTTGTATTAAAGACTAATTTCCAAAATAAGATCAATTTTGTGAAGACAGATCATTAAAAAGTATAAGCTGCAATTAAAGCTTTTAGTGCAATTAATAGAAGCTATTTCAGCCAACAAGTGTAGCTTAATTAATCACTCCAATTAGCATTCATAAATAGAGTGATTATCATTAGAATCATCTCTATACATGAATTCATGTGCTTGTATACATAATTAACATAGTATAAGTCTCTTTTCCTTGTCTCATGTGTATAGCAGGAAGTCAATGAAGGACAAGTATAAGTTTGTATCACGTCAATCTAAATCAATAGAACTTAAATATATATATACAACTTTCGCCTCCGCTAACTTCAAACTCCCTTTACCTCGCGCAACTTTGTCCCTCGCACACACTCTCCTTCCTCCTTTCGTTTTTTCCCTTATTTTCTTTTATTTCAATTCACCTTTTTATATAATTAATATACCTAATTTTTGCTTACTCAAGAAGCAACCTAATATAGTCATTTTCCTTACCCAGTCCATTCCCTTCTTATACCCACAAACGCCTTTAATTTTAATATGCCACTCTCGAAAAAGGACGGACGCCGCCTCACAGGATATAGAGGAGACGTTGACTCGAATATAGGCCATATCCAGCACCATTCTCTTTATGACGATGACATGGATGATTACCACCATTACACTGGTAATGATGATGATGTCTATGAAGAGTACGATGAAGATTTAGATGATGCCGATGCGCACAACGATGACGATGACAGTGGCTCAGAACTGAGCATTCCGGACGCTAATATTGATTTCGATATGGTTTATGCACTTCATACATTTGCAGCCACAGTGGAAGGACAGGCCTCGGTTGTGAGGGGAGATGCATTAACCCTTTTGGATGACAGCAATTCCTATTGGTGGCTTGTCAAAGTTCTGAAAACTGCTGAGGTTGGATATATCCCAGCAGAAAACATAGAGGTAAAATAGATGACATAAATGCATATATTAAGTATTAGACATTTAAAATAAGCTATATCATGCTTGATTATAATACATAGACACCACATGAAAGATTGGCCCGTTTGAATTCTCATCGCAACATCGAGGTAGATATACATAGAAATACCATTAACAAGGAATTAAGTAAAAGTGTCGTTATATAGCTTACCAGAAAAGATATCCAAGATGTATTCCCTGCTCCTCCTAAAAATAAGAGCAAACAACAAAAGCGGGTTACCCTTGCAAAAGGCGTTCAATTTCAGTCTCAAATTATTTATGGATCAAGTGACGACGAAGATTTCGAAGCAGAGTTCGAGCAGTGGAATGAGCGTATGCGTTCTGATGACTCATCGGACGATTCTTCAGACGACAGCGATGATCCTTACCACTTTTATGATGATTCAGCTTACATGGATGCCCAGCCAACGTCACAACAACAGCTTCAGCACCCAACAGACATGTATTCTTCTTATGCAAACTCAGACTATTCTACGGATCCCAACTTACATTCTCAAGCACAGGCATCTATCTATGATCACCACTCCAGTGCAGATTCTGATATTATTAATGAACATGAAGATAGATCTAATAATAGTCGTAACACTTTAGATATCGAAGATGAAACAATTAAAATTTCTCTCACTCCCTCCATTGCTCGTGGATATAATGATACCCATCGTGATTCAGACGGAAGCATACAAACTAAATTAAAGAAAACCGCCAAGTTGGATAAAATATTTTCTTCCGATGACCAGAATCAGCGACTTCCTAAAGAAAAGAAGGAAAAATCAGGCATCCGTAAGTTTTTCTCTCGAGGCAGTAAAGACAGTAAAGAGAAAAAGAGAAAGAATAGCAGCAATAAGGATGAACTGGAAAGACAGCTCTCTGGTAACTCTAGTCTCTATGACACAGCCTCGATTAGTTCACAATCTACTGGTATTTCGGATCGTGACCGCATGGGCAGTATTGATTCCACTATGCAGCAGCAGCAGCCAACTAGACTTAAGGTTTATGCTGGTAACGACTTCGGCCCCATTCCCTTTAAGGAAATCTTCGTTTATAATTCTACTACAACTGCAGAGCTAATTCACAGCGCAGTCCATGAATTTGGTATCCATGATACAATCGATCTTTCTTATCAAGATTACTTTTTGATGGTAAAGAATAGTAATGGTGAGGAATATACGCTTATCCCCTCAGATAAACCTTTGGAAATATACTATTCTTTGACAGCTTCTACAAACACACCTATGCCTTCCTTAAAAAAGGCAAGACGCATATCTCAACTTATGGGAAGTGATAATACTCACATGGGTGGCCCCAAAGAAGGTGTAGTCATCGAAGACACAGTTAAATTGTACCTGTATTCCAAAACAAAACGAGTAGAAGACGGCGAGATTCAAATCAAGGTTTCCCTGTTTGAACAAGAGGTGCAGCACAAATCAATTAAAATAGGCACCAGTGTCTTAGTCAAGGATGCTGTTAATTTAATATTGGAGAAATTCCATATTTTGAATGGAATTGCTAAAGGGGATGGCGATGATGCTATACGTTCTCTTCGTTTAGAAGGCTCTGATGAGGTGATCAAATACCAACTAAGTATTCATGTTGGTGGACAAGGTAAACAAAGACTTGATATTGACCAACTTATTAGAAATTTAACCAATTGTTATTATTATTATTTTCTTTAGAGCATGTACTACCACCAGATGAAAAACTTATTGGCGTGTTTGGTGATCAGGTACCATCTATTTCTTACCGTCGAAACAGTAACCCAGATCGTTCGTCCGTCACCGTTAATATCCCTCCTCCAGATGATACCGAAATCTATTTTATACTTCGCCCTATTGAAGGAATCCAACAACCTGAGCGTCACCAGAAAGATAACTTGGAATTAGAACGCGAGCAATTAATATTGCAACAGCAAGAAGAAGAATACGAATTACAACAACAGTACTTGAAGCAACAACAAGAAACTCAGCAGAAGCAATTACAAGCTCAACATGAAGAAGAGCGAAAAAAATTACAAATGCAACAAGAACAATATTTATTGGAACAACAACAGCAGCAACAGCAACAGCATCAAGTCTCCAACTCGTCTCCAGTCCCCCCTAGTATGTACTCCTCTTTTTTTTTTAAAAAAAAAAAAAACTAGATTAAATTGACAATTTTTATAGATCGACCTCATCGTCCAGTACGTCAAGATACACTTTTACCTCATCCTGACGCTACACAAACTAATGGGTTTTATCCTGATCAACCTCTTCTTCAGTATCAGCCGCAAATCGCTTTAGATACACATGATATGATGAGCAGCCCAGAAGATAATATGTTTGATAGTGCGGATAGACAAATGGCAGAATCCCCTGATTCAACTGAGAATATCATTGATCAATTGGATGAAGCCGTTCATAAAATCAAAAAGACACCACGTCCCGAGTCAACTGATTCAACGCTTTTCTGTAACGATTTTGGTATGAACGACCTCATGGTGATGATTCGGGGTGCAGCTCGTAATGAAGAGAAACCTAGAAATAGCCGTCGTATGTCAAGCATCCGAAGTGAGATTAGTGTAGTGTTTAAGGATACCCATGGTCGCCTAGATCAATTAGAAAAGGTAAATATATGTACATGGCCTTTAGGGAATACGACAAAGATTGACTTTTTAAATGATTAAATAGGAATTGGACCGACTTATGTCAGAAGCATTACGAGTATATGACTAACTCAAACAGTAGCACCAATAATAAAAATACTAATAGCAATAATAAAATTAAACAAAACAAAACAAGGATTGGATGAGGATGAGATTTTTATTTTATATAAAAAGTTTCTATTTATACATAATCTTGACACTACATAATTTATAAAAGAAAAGAAAAACAATGTTCATGGATAATATTGCAATAGTTAAACAATGAATGTGGCAGGGGGTGGTTTAAATGAATGTAAGGGGTTAAAAAAAAGGAACAACCTGTTGAATGCTTTTATCTATTTTTGACAGAATTGATATGCTTTTGTACAATCAAGTTTGCTACTTCTTGTGCAGCTGAAGCGTTAGTTACGGTTCTATTGCAAGCAACCCAAACCGAATTGAATGCACGTTGTTGGTGGTAAGATGGAGGTGCACCTGGTGCAGATTTTGAGCGACGTCGAACCATTTGGTTTGGTTTGAATACACTAACACGGGTTTTTGATTTTTGTACTTCTGTCTTAAAAAATTGGCGCATTTGTTGATCCAAATCGATTGCATCTAGTAAAACATCCATGGAAAGCCTTGACTGTTGGTAGCTTGGGAGGACAGATGGGACAGAAGTTGTGCGAACATGGTGTCGGGGCTTGAATTGATGCTGCATCACCTTACGTTCAATGTGTTTAGATTTTTGACGTGTTGTAAAGGGTAAAGCGGTACTGAGTGAGTGTGTCATTTTCTTTTGTTTTTTGTGAGTGTTTTTTTTGGAAAAAAAATATGGTATCAGTGTTTGTTTAAAAAAAAGTTAAGATTTGAAGAGAGAAAGAAAAGGAATACCAAACTTTATAAGGTTTGTTTAAATATCAAAAAAGCGAGGGGAACCGCCTCCTCAAATTCCAATTGATTCTGATACAGACTGACCTTCTTTTACTTTCATTCCCTCCTCTTTGAAGGGTTTGTTCAATACCGGAATAGGATTGGAGCTAGACCATTTTTAAACCTATTAAGGTCGAATATACACTGGTGGATTTGAACGAATGAATTCTTCGCAAGGGGAATGAATCCATGTTACAACCTTGTCTGGTATGCCTCCTATTAGAGCGGTGGAAACTCCCTTTCTATAAAGGAGACACCACAACAGCTTACTGGGGAAGAGTTGGATTGACAAAAATAGGTTGCCTTTCCTCGTTGTCATTGGTTGATGAAAGTCTGCCCAAGACAGGGATGTAACTGCTCCTGATACGTGTCAACTAATAATTTTCTATTTCTTTTTAAAGATGTGCCAATTTAGTACCATGTCGTGTGATTTCATATATTGCAGATAAAGATTTTTAATAATAGCATAATAATACTAACAACAATAACAATAAGGCGTTTAATTTTTAATAATGGCCCCTCTTCTATCGTGATCTACAACTATTAATTTTTAAAAACGATATCGTTTTGGAGTAGAGCAAAGGCCAAGAGAAATCTGAGATAAAACAACGTCCGCCTAAAACGCAAACAATAAAATCAAGGTGTGTAACATTTAAAAATGGGAATGTCACAAAGAACTGTTTGAATAAACAAGATACTATTTATAACAGTAATAATAGCCTCACAGTAAATATCATCATCACTTTACATTCCATTTGTTTTATGTAATACCTCATCACTGTGATGTAAGTTGTATTTTCCATTTTTTTAAATTGCCAAATCCAGGAATCGCGGTGGTCACCCGTGCGAGTATTCATTAGCTATTATCACATGATGAACTAAAGATAATGGGCTTCAGGGGTTCATGAAAATCATGAAGAAGCAAGGGTTATAAAAAATTGTTATCGTAACATTTAATAATTTCAGGTCCTTATCACACCGTTGTTAATACTACAAATTTCTTACCCGATTGAACTCCACTTGCCTCCATGGCACACTTATTTAACAAAACCTAGTATTTTCATTATAAGGTTATGAGCTAATTTATATTTTAAACGCTGCAATCCTTAAAAATGGTAGAAAACACCAGTGATATCCCCAACTTTGGAAAAAAAATAAGCGCAAAAACATTTGTAAACTTCTATAAATAAATTCGATAAAACAAATAAGTAAACAAAGTAGAGTAAACGCCATCTCTCACTTTAAAATATACTCCGAAATCGGCCGGATGACCTTATGCAAGATTTTTGTTTAGCGCGAGGGGTTTTGTAAATAAAGTGCTCTAGAAATCATTCGTCTATTTATTATTTACTATACGATTTCCAATAAAACAGTGTCGAATGTTTGTTTGGACGTACGTGTTCTCTTTTGAGATGCATTTTTCTCAAAACAGAAGTATTCTGGAGTGACTCTTTGGCATTACAATCAATTTGAAACTTTTTATTGTCATAAAAAATACGTTATTAATATGCAGGTGTAGAGATAAATAATAATAACAATAACAATAAACAAGAAAGAGAGAAACTACTCAATGAAGTATACGATATGGCGCCCAATGATATATAATGAAGATCTTGAATCCAGATATAGCTATACGACGTAGCATTTAAAATCATATTAAATTTGAATGCCCTCCTTTTAATTGAAATAAGGGAAGAATTGGACTTCTATTTGTGACAACCGAAACAAATTAATTTACATATTTTATGTCAAGTACACAGTGATGATCTGGAACTGCTGAAAACAATTAAGAAAGCTAAAAGCTTCATTTTGACTAAATAGCGAAATTGAAGTTGAATTCAGTTTAATAATCTGACATATTTTATTTTTGTGCTTATCGTTATTTTTAATAAATATATAATATATATGTATATATATAATTAGCAAATGCCATGTTTAGCATGCTTTGGATCATCTTCAGTAGGAGCATCCTTATCTGTAGGGTTGGATTTAACAGAGTTCGGGTTTTTATGAAGAGAACTGTGAGAATGTTTCTTGCGATGATCACTAATTGTATCATTAAAATACATCATAATTAGTCATTATCTTTGCTTCACCTACCGGTATCGCTGAATAGCTTTTTCATCAGAGCCTCCGAGATATTCAATTACTGAAAGAAGATCTTTGACTAAGAGGTCACAGCGGGTTCTGGAAAAGTCCTCGCGGACAACAACACGCATCATTTTCATGTATTCTACTCTGGGAGCCATAGTGTAAGCAGGAACAATCCATCCGCGCTCACGTAACTTGGCTGCTATATCAAACTTGAGGAAGGTTTATAAGAAATGAATTCGAAATATTCGACTACCTGAAACTTACTTCATCATATCTTTGAGTCTCTTTCAATCTAAAGGCAACCAAAGGAAGTCCACGTCCTTGGCTCTCGCTCATTATTTCAAATTTTCCGGTGGCTTTCAAAATATCTCCTAAATGATCTGCTGTGGTAATAAGATTGGACATCACCTTTTTGTATCCACTCTTGCCTAATCGAATCAGTTGATAGTATTGAGCAATAACATTAGATGCACCTTTGCTAAAGTTTAATGTAAATGATGCTTGATCACTTCCAAGGTAGTTGATGTTGAAAATTAAAGATTTGGGAAGATACTCAGAACTTCTCCAGACACACCATCCCACTCCCGCATACGAAAGTCCGTATTTGTGACCAGAAACGTTGATGGAGACAACTCGACTCAAACGGAAATCCCTAAAATATTCCTATTAGTTTTAATTTTGAACCTTGTTATGAATTCGAAACTTGCCATTCTAACTCGGGAACTATAAAGGGTGCTACGAAACCACCGCTAAACATTTTCAAAACAAAATAAGACGATAGTTGAAGAAATATTTTCAACCACCAATGATTTACCTGGCAGCATCAACGTGAATTCCAACATCCCATCCATTGGCCTTATTTTTTTCTTCCAATAATTCATTCAAAGTCTTTACATCTTCATAATGACCCGTATACTATTTTGGTGTTTAATGAAAGCATGTTTTCTGCACTTAAACCTTTTAGCAACTTACTGTCGATCCCAGAATCGCGCAAACACCAATGGTATTTTCATCAACGAGCTGAGCAGCAGCTTTTGGATCCATACAAAGAGATTCTTCACTACAGTTCACTTCTCGAGCTTCAATTTCAAGATATCGGATTGCTTTGTGCCAAGCAACCTGACAATTGGCACCTAAAACAAGGTTAGGATTTTCGGTAGAAAGACCCTTTTCTTTGCGAGCATTTTTCCAGCGGCGCTTCATAGCAAGAGTGGCCAGAATAATGGCCTCTGAAGAACCGACAGTTGAGCATCCCAGTGCCTCTTCGTCTCTACTATGCATAGGTGCGTGGAAAAGTCTGGCAATCATATTAACACAACGATTCTAAGTTGATCAATAGTCAGAAAGTAATTATAACTCATATTTTCCATTTTAATTCCTTACACAAAGCTCCACCGTTTGGGGATACTCCTCGTAATCAATAAAGTTTTTAGAGAGATTTTCTTGCATTAATTTCTCGGCTTCATCCTCCATGTAGGTGGTAACAAAGGTAGCTAAATTAAGTGCGGGATTGCCATCAAGCTATATCGTAAATAAACTTTAATAAAAACCATTTAAAGATGAAGAAATAGTACTTACAGCTAGCTCATCCTTAATAAGTCGATAAGCGACCTCTAAAATGAAGAAGAGGGTGATTAGAAGGAAAAACAACACATTTTTACAAACGACTTACTTGAAGGCATTTCCTCCTGAATTTTTTTTAGTGATAATATAATTAAAAAGAACATTTAATGTCTTGTAGAGCTCATAAAAATCCTACTTACGGGTGGCATCTCAAATCTATATATATAATATCAGCAAACATATTTTTGTTTTTTCAAATTCTTTAGTGCATATTACCTTGGTATATTTTCACCTGCCCATCGAGTACCATAAACTGTTGTATCGATACTATCAGGGTGATGTGATCCCAAGTTGTTAGCCTCATCGATACGCTCTGAAAGATAACACTCAGTGATTAATTCAATTGTTATTTTGACTCATGTAACTTTACCTTCTGAAATTGCATGAGAAAGAAACACCATTTTAAATATAAATGTTAGTTCACGTTAACGGGATTATTCAAGCTCTTTTCCTTTTTTTTATATTATATTTCTCTGCTTTTATATTAAAAATTGAGGTCACTTTTAAGACATAGTAATTATCGCAGAATTATCTCACTGACGATTCCGAAACCAGTAGAAAGTGAAAGGATAGCAATGATAATTCAACTCAGTCTATGCTCGTTTAATATCAAGTTTCTATTTTAAGGGTTTTCTAATTGAGGAATCCAAGTTTTCAATGCTCATGGGCATTTACTTATTTCTCGATAAAAAATAAAAAATAGAAAAGAGGTTGCACTGTGAGCCATATCCAAGCTCACAACAGGAACGGGATGATAGTTTATTTGTTAATAAGGAAGTCAAGATACAATAGATATGATAATGATGACTTCATTACTGTGACCCTTGATTAAAATACCGTTGTAATGTACTAAGGCTGAGAGATTCAAGGCAATTAGAGACGAAATTAAGCTCTAAACCTCAAAGAAAAGAGCAGGAAAAAGTGGAGCTCTGATTACTTTTATTAGATTTCCCTTTGGAGGGTTTATATCATATTTACCAGGGCAACAACAGTTGGTTAGCATCAATCGAGTTGATATCATTAATAAAGTAAACAACAACTACACAGTTGAGAAGCACTTAATAACATGTAAAAGTGCTGATAAAAGCTATTCATGGATAATGAAATATGCAAAGCGTAAAACTTTGCTCTTTATATTACACATTGTATCGTAGATGGAGTAAGTCATAAATGAGATAATGCGTGGACTGGAACTATTCGTCCCGTTTGCATAATGATTGTATGGTGCGAACAATCAATATTTAAAGTTTCAGAAAGCAGTTTTGTAAGTTTAAAGAGAAAAACGTGGAGGCACCTTTTTTTTATTTATGTGCGGTAAAGGAAAATCTCCTTTAAAAATAAACAATAACACAAATTACATCTCCTATTTTTACGCCAAAAACTTGTAAGGAATGTGAGGCATCTGATGCCATCTGTACCAATCATGCACAGCTGTCTACTTGATTCAGGAATTGATTGTTACAAACAAACAAAATCAATTGAGATTCAAAGCTGCTGCATGAAATAAAAAGTAAGCCACAAATTTCGATGACGTAACCATTCTTGTATTGTGTGTGTGTGTGTTGACCTTTTTTTTAACTGGTTCACCTCATACACAACACCTTGAATCGAAGACCATGGTAATTAACATAAGAGCAGGTCTCAAACATAAGAAACGAAAATAACCACAATAAATATAGACAACTGCTGCCCGCCCCACCTTTGATCCTGCTAGAGGAAATGACAGTAAAGCACCCAGTTTCCAATACAGTGCTCGTGATCTTGCATCTCACACTAAGCTCAAGTTCAGACAACCTGGCCAAGGCACAACATCTGAGATTGGAAACAGAGACGAGTTGATTGAAGAGTTGAAAAGAGCAGAAAGCGAATATTATGAAGAGAAAGAAGGTGGTGTATCAAACATTCACAATAGATTACTTGAGGACACTCAGCAAGACGAACAAAAGAAACGGCTAATGGAAGAAGCCGAAAGATTAGCCAAACAAGATAAAGAAGATAGCGATGATGAAAGTGATGGAGGTAGGAGTAGCAGGTACGATTCATATTACATATATCGACTCAAGGAAACGCAAAGCAGTAACAACAATACCTTCTTTATTTAATCTAGCGATGACTCGGATGATTCGGATGACGACGACGATGACGATAATGCAGCCGAACTGCTAGCAACACTACAGCGTATCAGAAAAGAGCGTGCTGACGAAAAAGAGCGTCAGGAACGAGAAACTCAGGAAGAGGAGGAGCGACAGAAGGAAGAAGAGGCCATGAAGGGCAACCCACTTTTGCAAATGGGAAACGAAAAGCGTGACTTCAGTGTCAAGAGAAGGTAAATAAGGGAAAAACCAAGAGCCAAGTGCTCTTGGTAAATATGCCTAAATTGGAAGTTGAATTCATCGCTGACTTTTGCATGTTGCTTTCAATTAGATGGGACGACGACGTTATCTTCAAGAATCAAGCAAGAGGAATGGATGATAAGCCCAAGAAGAGATTTGTGAATGATATGCTTCGCTCTGATTTCCACAGAAGATTCCTCCATAAATACATTCAATAAGTTCATTCGCCAGCAACGTCGCACTCACACAAACTTGGCATTTTCCACTCTTTTGTGTTTGCTGCGGTGCAAAGTGTATAAGAAATGCTGCGGTTTGATATCACATACATTTAATTTTATTACAAATAAACTGTACATGCAAAAATTGTATAAATAGATACCCTTTTTGTTTGTGTGTGTGCTTTCTGATAGCAATAATAATAGTAATGTCTCTTTGTGATTTAGCAATACATCTTTTACCAGAATTTGGCTGGTCAATCAGTAACCAACTTGTCTATGGTCCTGGATCTGTGTTTCAAGGTTGTTTATGCCAACTGCAGCTGATATAAAACCATCTAACACAGTCTAATCTAATATAGGCTCTGTAAAGCTAAGCCTTACTCGAAGCATTGAAATAGAGCGAATCAGATTAGCTTTTCATGCAAACGAAACTATCCCTTTCTTTGAAGTTGGGCCTGGCTTGATTCGCACAACAAAAAAGGCTTTATTCGGTGCCCAGAGTTATCTTTGGGAAAGCAAGAATCAGTGTGTTGTCTTTGATCAGCCAGAATACACTTACCCTTTCATTGTTCAAATACCATTGATACAGTTCCCGCCATCCTTTCAAAATAAAGTCTACGTTGTTCACTATCAGTTAATCGCAATTGTTGACACGAAAAGTCACGGCAGAATCCAAACCAGCAAACCTTTAAAGTACATGCCATTTATTGAAACAAACTTGCTTAAAAGTCCTACCATGATCACAGAGAAAAACAGCGACTTGGAAGCCAGCATACGTCTTTACGCAAATAAGTATATTCCAGGTGATAAGGTCAACTTCCATCTTTCCGTGAATCATGTCTCTAAACGAAAAGGATCGAATTTTATTAGTGTTAACATTTTATTGAAACAAGTTGTGCATGTTTCTGTATTTGACGACATTCCAGATTTCACCACAATTGTTGCATCAGCCTCAACCAAACTGTTATTGATAGAAACAGAGCAAGCGAGTCATTACAACAGTGAAGCAGACTTGTCACTCCCGCTTGATGCTAATCTCACACCGACACTTGATTACGGAAACTTGTCGGCAATATCATACTTTTTACATGTCATTATTGAGAAGAACGGTAAACTGGGTGGTATTTTGAACTATAGGCTCCAGTCGAAGGGCATTCCTATTACAATTGGTACTCTAGGGAATGGAATTAGGGCACCAGAGGAAATAATGGTTTACTCCAACGTCAAAAATAATGCAGATTTGTCTCCAAAATTCTTAAAGGCGGTTGAATATGAAGACGCTCTCCCAGTATACGAATCAAGCCGTCTGCCATCCTATGAGTTTATCCTTGAATCTACGTAGTTCAATATGCTCTTTTAATTACTATGCTTATATTGCATCTATTTTAGTACCTCTCTTTTCTTATTCTTCTTCTTTAGATTATGTATTTGTAGAAACCTCCCTGTTTTTTATTAAAAAATAAAGAAGTGATCTATATATCTATATCCTAATGTATGACTATAGTCTTCATAGCTCCTTTGGAGGTTTGTTTTATTATGAATAATAGTTTATTACTTGAAGCTGGTGCCTTGTTGTTTTTCTTTGTTAAGAGTCTAGGTCTATTTTCATACCAAAATGGTGTAACCAAGATAGGGTGATTATTTATGGGTTCTAACCGCAACATCCATAGTATTGACTTTACTCTATTATCTTTACATCCCTCGTCCTTTTTTTAAATTCTATTAAACATATACACAGAGTATTAGACTCACTGACTCGACCCTATGACTGTGATGGCTCATTTTTACATTCACAATGGTGGGTATTTGTAAACTCATCCGTTTTAAAGTCACAAGTGAAATGGACTAAAAAAGTAAGCACAGTATTGTCACAGACATTGATATACATACATTATTATTTGAATTGTACTAAAATATTGACATATTACAGTCTCAATCATGTGTTAAATATAGGTTTGCGCGTGAAGTGTACATTCACAGATGGGCAAAAAAAAAGATAACATATGGATTTCTTCCAAAAAGGGTGGTAATGCAACATGTCTTTTGCTCACAAGTAAAAAAAAAAAAAAATTGAAATTCCAAGTTTATATTGGTAAGCAAAGAGCAAAGAA
>VCJJ01001227.1:13503-25173 GCA_024139415.1 Backusella tarrabulga
TCTTTAGGAGATTTTTCATTCCATGATAAAAATGAAACTAATTGCAAAGTGAAAGTCTCTTTTTGATAGGAAGACTAGCCCCCCCCCTCCCTTTCAAAAAGTTTATTTATTTGTTTAGCAAAAAAAAGTTTCTCGATTGTGCACAATCTAGACTGCAAAATCAGCTGACGATGCGACACAATAGACTTTTTACAAACAAAAGGCTCACCCTTTGTTTGAGCATATTTGTTTAAACGATCGCTTTTATGATAAAAAATGATGTTTGTATATCTGCATAGACATTACCTTCCCTCTTTTTTTTTTCTGAAAAAAGGAGAGTAGTATTAAAAAAGGGCTAACTTGAATAAAAAAAGTAAATAATTGTATCAACACATAGAAAATCAGGAAAAAAGGTAGGTAAAGGCGTTAGTTTAATATAAAAATAGAACTAATATAAAATATACTAAATTTTGATTGAGAGCTTAGTTTTTTTTTTCACACATTTAGCAAAAGACGTTTTGCCATTCTGAAAAGGTGCTCCTTCAATTCCGATCTAAATGAAACTTTTCTTTGGGATAAGGGGGGCAAAATATTTATAAATTAAACTTTCATGTCAGTGAGGACATCGTTGTCAAACTAATTGTTTATTAACTTTAAATATAATTGCCTAAATATGATTCGAGAAGAGAAGAGAAGAGAAGAGAGAATACAAAGATGCATGTATGTCGGATCCATTTATTGAATTGGTGATAAAACCCTTCTGAAAGCATCTATTTTATGATTTGCTATTTATTATTTTTATTTTCATAAACTAGAAAACATTAAGCATTAAATTAGTCTGTTTGCTTCGTATTGTAAACTTTCAAGCCTCTGTTTATATTTTGAGAGTTGGTCATTCAGCATATGAATGTAAATGACAGATCCTTTCAAAATGGTTCCTTTGTTTAGCTTTCCTTGACATATATTTTCGGGTAAAAGCTGTCCTAGACATTTGATATTATCGTTAATGTTGTTTCTTCGTCTTCTTTCTACTACATCATTCAATTCAAAAAAAGAGAAAGTAAGAATTGTTTCATTATTTCAAAATAATACATGACTTTTACCGGCATTATGTGATTCCCGTCGATAACGTCTCTTTTTCGTTATATTAGGTGACGTTTTTTTTTCTCTATTTTGTTTTTGGAGTGAATATTACGAGTGTCAATGGTTTCAAAAAGCGCTTACCTTTGTGGTTCTTCGTCTCTTATATCCTCATGTATTTCATTACAAAATATTTGTTCATGGGTGATTTGGGTATCATGAAGCGATGGCTTAGCAAAATAAGGCGGGTAACCAGGTGTCAGTTCAACCTTTGGTTTAACATCATAATGATAGTTATAATTAAAATCTTGTTGATCACTATATAAGCTCGGTAAGTAAGGATCCATCAAGAAATGAAATAGAAAAAAAAAGGAGGGAAAAAAATAAAGGGGGAGGAAAGAGAGAGAAAGAAAAAGCTTAAAAAGAAATGGGATGTCCTTTTTCTATTATTCGGTAAAAATACGAAACATAAACTGGTCAAGATTTTAATAATAATAAAAAAAAGGGGGGGCGTAAATGATGAAACATCAAAGGGTAACTTTTACATGCTTTTCTTCCTTTTGATAGCTTTATAACGAAGCATATGAAGCTTAAAAATCACGGGGTGGAATATTTGTTTTTTTATTGATTATATACTATATTTCCTTTTTATTTTTTTGTATACTTTTTGTTTTTACATTGTTGATGCAAACATCATTGCACCGGCCGAACTACTTGCAGCACCTGCATCACTAGAGCTATTGATACCTGTATGTCCTGCACTTCCACCGACAGATGGTTGACCTTTGAAAACTTCACCTTCATCATCATCATATGGTCTTCTTCTTGTCAAACCTTGCTGGCCATAGGATGACTTTTCTCCCATGTTATTAAGCTCAGGAGGAACATCACTTTTCTTGTATTGCTCAAAGGGCTGTACAGGTAAGGTATAACCAATTTCAAGTCGTTCACATTCTTCTTTGAGCTCCATCATAAAGTTATTATGGCGTAACCAACGTCCTCCGGCATCCTGCCAATTCTGAGTATGTTCAAAGTAAAAGGACATTGCAATCATGTTTTGGTTTTGGAGAGACATAATGTTACAGCATGTAGCATCAGTGGTATATAGCTTGGGATATAAATTACACCATTCTGTCATATGAGTAGTGATTTTACGGATCTTCCAGGTTGGTGTCTCAAAACTAACTTGAAGGTCTAATGTCATTTTATGATAAAGAAAAAAAAATCAATTAGAAAAAGTAAAATTTTCCCATCATAATCTAATACATATACTTACCAACTGTTTGACCAGTACGACCTGTTCTTCTACAGTTAATGATATACTCCGTAGTAAGAACTGAGTTTTTGGCATACACGATAGATCCATCCCACTTACTATTATAATTAATTAATAAAAATCTGAATTTCATTTTTTTTTTAAACTTACAGAAAAGTAGTAACAAGCAATCCAACGTTATGAACAACCCAGTTTTCTCCTCCAATGAAAACACGATCTCCGGCATCGAAAGGGTGCTTTTTGTATGTAAAGGTTAGCACACTGTATATGGAAATAATAAATAAACAAGTATATATGCCCTTACCGTGACAAAAACAAAGATGATTGCTTCAAATGCATCCTTTGCAGAGGTACCAAAAACAAAGCTAGCAGCAATAAAGGCACTCCAGAGAGGCATCAATTCAGTACCAACATTCACACCAAATGCAGAACAGACGATAATGGCCTAAAAATGTTGTTTAGAAAATTGATAAAAAGTGGTCTAGACAAGTTGTATACTTTACCCAAACAACAATAAAGATGATCATAAGAATGATGTCCAATTTACCAGTGGCCTGTGAAAGATCACGCATAGAACGTGCTAAATTTTTGCGTTCACGGTAGATGCGAATGCAGCCAGATCTCAATTCACGTTTACTGATATCACCATTACCGTCTTTGTCAAAGAGACCAAATGCATGATCTGCTTCTTCGCGTGTTCGGAAAAAGGAATAAAAATCAGACTCGAGAATGTACTGACGAGTGTTGTCTGTCGGCTTTACATTGTTGTAGATTTTCTTGGCAAGGATCTTTGCCTGATATGTGGTGTTTTGAACTGGATTGTGCTGCTTGGGACTATTCTGCGTGACAAACTTTTTATAACCTCCCTTGAGGAGTTTACCGGGAATGGCGGTTGTGCTAATGCCAAAATCGCGGGCGCCTCCTAGGAAACCCTTTTCGTCGTGACTGTTTCTAGAGAACCAGGTGTTGTCTCGTGAGAGTGGGGGAGGCAACACTTCTTCGGTGGTGGAGGGTATGCCCTCTTGAGGGGTTTCGTGGCCACCAGATTTTCGGTGTCGCAATTTTTTAGTAAATCGATTAAGGAAGTTGGGCGAGTTGCGCTTTTCTTGGGTAAAGTCGCCAATATCCTCGGTTTGGTGGATATCAGAGTCATCCATGAGCTGAGGATCTTTTTCATCATCTGATCTACCTCGGTCTCCAAGAGGAGGAATGGCAATAAGTGTATCCATGTTTTGGGTGGGGAATTTTACATTTCCTTTTGCGTCACCGGGTGTTGACATGATGGATTTATTGAGAGGCGGTGTTCCACGGTTAGAATGCTGTGGCGAAAAGTAATTGTCTGTATTAGTTTCGTCCAGTGAATGAGAACGGCTAGGTGTCGCGGTATTACTGCCGCCACCGTTCTTGTTCTTCTTGCGAATACGTTTCAGCAAAAATTCTTGGGGGTTCTTGCGCTTCAGTCGCTTCAATCTATCAAGGATGCGAAGCGCTTTGTCGTTTTCTTTAATTCGTTCTCCATATGCTTTTCTAAAAAGAACATTTGGGTCAAAAAAAGGTAAAAAACAAAAATTAAACTAAACTATAATAAAATCTGAGAGTATACTTACTTGTGAAAAGCGGTTACTAAAAAAATAAAATAAAAAATTAGGATAAATCAGTACGACTTTACATGTACGGTTTAGCTTACCTATAAGCTGAAGTATAAATTTTTCGATGAACAAGAACAATGCTGCAAAGAAGCAAGCTTCCCAAATGCTGAAAAATACACCAACGTATTGAGGTAATGCTATATATTTACCATCACCGCCAACAGGACGAGGGACATGAGCGCTAATGAACGCCCATGAACCCCAGCACCAAGCCGTTATGATGACCAACTTGATATAAAGTCGAAGTGCCATGTAGTACTAGAAAAGAGCATGTTAGACAACGATTTCTTTTTCTTTTTTTTTGGGAATAGTATTTTTTTTTCATCTTTTACCGAAAGTCTCATTCTCAAAACTTCAGTGGTATGGGGACGAAGATAACCAGCAATCTTTTTAATCCCCCAAGGAGCTACTTCAACTGCAACTTGCGACATAAAACTAATGCACCACATAAAGGCCAACCAAGTGAACCAAAGCTGAAGATTATACGATACCAAGGAGACCTCATTACGATGTGGGTAAATGACAAAAACCGCAACATCAATTGCGAGCAAACAGAGAGCAAAGAGGATAATGCACGTCCATGCGATCCATGACGAGTTTTTGGAGAGACAGATAAAGAGACTGCTTTTGGTCAATGCACCATCATGATTATCTTCATCCCTGTCAGCATCTTCATCATCTTCGCGTCCAGCCCAATCAAACTCTTCTGTCAGGGTCTTTCCATCGAGGTCTGGTGAAGATGATGGGAGGATGAGTGCAGGACCGGCGAGGGCTTCCAGGGGTATCTCTGCGGGAATACCGTCATCAATTAAAATGCGATCATCTTCATCGTCTGTGCTGACAACAGATGTTGCGGTTGAAGGCGGGTTGTTTGTTTCCTTTATATAATTCGACTGGGGGTTTTCTTTGGAAACATTGCGAAGATCGGCTTCTGTCAGCCCTTGCTGATTCGACTTCCCGTCCTCTTGGTACATGCTTTTTAAAATTAATTAAAATTTAATATCCACAGGAGACTTTTTTTTTTTGGTATTAAAAGGTATATATGTATATGTATTAAGTATTAATGCTTATAAGCAAGAAAAAGCAAAAGAAAAAAAATGAAATAAATATAAAGAATAAAGCGAAGAAAGAAAGAAAGAAAGAAAGAATAATAAATAAACATTTATATTTATATATAAAACGACCTCGATCTGTGTTTAACTTATGACAGAATAGTACCATCTCTGTATAAAAATAAGTGCGGGTTTCGGGGTTTATGTATGTTATAAAGGCCAATTCGCTCACTGAAGCTTTGTTCCAATTTTAGTATGTTTTTTATAATCAAAAGCATTTTGTTCAACAAGAAAAAACTCCCCCAAGGAAAACATCCTCTGCTTCCATATCACAAATTTACCATGATATCTTATTTGTTTTTTTTTCTCTTTTCTTTCCACTTTTAATTCAATGAATGGACTAAAATCTCATATTACACACGATATAAAATTTTCTCTAAATAAAAAAGCTGCTAAAGTAGACAAGTGATAATTTTTTTATTCAGATAATCTTTTACCGAATTAAATGTTTCTAATTAATTGGATTACAGTTACGATTCATTTTATTTTTTCTTTCCAAGTAAATATTACATTTATGAGTTTTTCCCTTTTTTAAACACCCAGCAAGAGAAAATATGTTAGAAAAAATCTGATACCATTTAAAGGCAATGAGAAAAGAGAGACATATCATTACCATATATGGTAATATTACGTCATATACATTTATAAAGTTGTACAAGATGAAAAGAAAGAAATATTTTACAGAATTAAAACCCCAAGTAAAAAAAAAGCTTCTTTATTTAGGACGCTCGTTTTTTAGCGGCTGTCGATGTATCAGATGTCTGATAGTAGCTATCGTTTAATAAAAACCTATAAAACAACGGCGACAATGGTATAGTGGCGGCATGCCAGGCCGAGTGCGCATCAAATGTTTCAAATAAAGGAGGGAAATCAAAGAGCTCCAATGCCATTGCACAGCTTATCAAGACTACCGATAGACCTACCATCCAAGCATACGATCGTTTCTCTGTATTACCCCACGGACTATATTGATAGAGCGACCAGAGTAACCATAAACTGGTTTGAAGCAGTCCGACCACCAAACAGGCCAACATATTGTACGTGTAATCAAAGCGATCCAAGCTGGTGAGATACAGGACGTGCGCACAAAACAAACCCGTGCATAATGTCACCCATCCTTTGGCCATCCAGCCCCCGAGTCGACCGATACGCAAGACAGCGACACACAGTCCATACAGGATGTATAGTCCTGCGCTAAAATAATCCAATTTTTCCGTAAATGGTGTATCCCGTGTATGAAAAACGCTGCTCCAGACCCAGGCATTCATGCCAATAAACGTCATGCCCAGGTAGAAATGCTTTAAAGGGTATGAGTTGGGAATGGCATCCTTGATGATTTTGCGGTAGCGGAAATGCATTAATCCATTGAGCATTGAAAAGACGACGGACGCTGGTTCTTGGATGCCAAAGACGCGCTGAAATGGCCATTTTCCATGAAATTGATGAATCTCATCGCCTGCTGCCATGGCAGCATGTGTTACTGACTGCATGCAATGGTATCCACAATTCTGTTTTACATTCCAGTGCAATAGTCTTAAATAAAAGGGCAGTGAATGATGCTCTGTGTTTTCTGCACAAATGTCGACACAGTCTTGGTATTCCGTCAAGTCATCGCCACTTGAAGCAAAACATGTCACCGCTAAAAGTAGAATACATATAAGTAGAGGCTTCATTTCTATTGCTTAAAAAGGGAGGACAAAGGCAGAAAATAAAAAGGGGGGAGGCCTAGCTCTGTGGCTCGTTTTTTTTCATCACGTGTTTTTACTCGATAAAGGGAACACTACATGACAGGCATTTGTCTTACGACCATTGACAAACAAGGTTAATTCACTGAGAATTGTTGCGAAGGAGGGTCTAGAACAGTGTATTTGATAATCAATCAATAGCTTCATTGCGATTGTAGGAATTGCAATTTTAAAAATATACTATTGATAGTTCATTTCAACTTTTTAAAGGAGGGAAGCGGATATTCTTCCGCGTACTTCTAGAACAAAAAGTAATACAAATACTAGAAAATAATGATGTTATCTTGACGAGGTGCTGGGACCATGTTACATACTCTTATAATTAGCTTTTTTTTTTTATCTATAATTAAGCTGTTTCGCACACTTATTTAGTGCTCGAAAATGTTCATATGAATGTTCGGAACCAATAGTAGCAAATGTAACACTTTCCATTAATAGAGCTATTGCTAATCAAGTATTATACAAGAAGGAAGCGAGGATCTTTACATAATAGTCAAGATGACCATCTAATCTTATTGTGCAACAGTTTTGGAAGAACCGTTCACAATGTAAATCGTCCTCGGTAATAGACCAACTTTCTAAAATGATGCCAAGTCCTATAAAATAGTTTTACTTTATAAAATTGAAGGGATTTACTTTTATTGTTATTTATAGTAAACATATCCAACTCTAAACTCGATGGGAACTGTTGAAACAGCAGATAATGGGAATATTTCGATTCTATAAAGAGTGAAATATTACACAATTGCAAGACACGTGAAGCCTAAATGGATATGTAGCATATCTTTTCCCAAGCTACAACACAGGCTTTTCAATGAAAGCTTATTTTACTTAATAGATTACCAAGGTGATTCTATTGACAAGTTCTCCTTTTTAGCTATTCCCTGCGTAACAACCAACTCTGCACTCGCCACACAGCCCTCCAACAACGGTATACCCTTCCAGCAGTAGGAACCCACAAACCAGATGTTATTCTTGCCCTGGCACGCGCCCAATTTGGGTTCAGACGTGTGATCCCGTTCCTGCTCCTCTACCGTGCGCGGTGTAAAGAGATGCTTTTCAAGTTGCTGCTTAGATGTTAGGGTGACGGTGGCGCGCTCGAACCAGGCGATAGAGAGGGCCTTTTTGGGATCAATGACCACACACGGGTTGGTGGTCTGCATGTATATCAGACCATCCTCGTCCAGACCATGATGTGTCATGTTGAGAATGTGTGTTGTCATTGTCGTGTCGTGAGGGAACGGTACAACCCATTCACTCAACCCGGGATCGATATTGTCGTTGACCATGGCAAAGTTGAGCGATTTCCAGTTACTCTTGTCGATGGGTAGTAGGCGGATATCGGTATGGTTGATGACGAGCGCCTTGTCGTATTTAAAGTGGTCCAACATGTCAATCTGATTTCTCACTTGGCGTAACGTATCGTTGTTTTGTATATTTTGTTGATACTTTTTCAACATACAAGATGCTTGGTTTCCTTGAGTGGCGAATATGATATGGTTGACTTTATAAATGTGATCCTGATCGTCTTCAAGGATATGAATGCCATCGTTACTGGGCCTAATGTTGATGATTTGGGTTTCGAGGTGAATGTGATCCAGTGGTTTGGATAGTCGTTCAACGACACGCCGTACCCCACAGGACACCACATACGATTCTTGAAATAAACCAACGGCCATGTACTCTATTGAATGCATCATAAATAAAAACTCTATATAAACCAAGAAACCTTACCAAGAATATCGGCCGCCGGATACTGATGCATGGACTGATACGAGTTTGTACACACCGCAGCAAACAACGGGACAAACACCTGGTGCACAAAATAAGAATGTATATGGTACCTTTCAAAAAAATCTCCCAATGTCAATCGATGTATGCTATGATCCGGATTGGCGAGATGACCCCTATGATACATCCACAACGAGACGCTCATGAGCCATAGATATGAGTAGGTGACAACAAGTACCCTCCAAAAAATGATGCTTAGATCAAAGAAATAGTCTGAAAGGGTTGTCGATGATGTTGAGCTGAGACGACCCACGGAGGTCGATCCGCTGTAGACAAGGTATGAGTGGTGCTCGGTATAGGATAAAAGGTCCTCTGGTGGTGATATGTGTGAGAGTGGTTTTTGCGCCTGGATACGATACCATCCAAAACTAAATTTAGCCTTCATGATGGGGATATGAAGGTGCTGATACAGCTTGAATAAATGACTATAATAACCTTTATTGAATTCATTAATTGTGTGATCAGGAAAAAGAGAGGCTTTACACTACCAGACATAAATGATCGCATTGGCACCTGTGTATAAAATGGACTGTTAAAACGATTTATAAACTATTTGCTTCTAATAGATAACACCATCTTACATCAATTCTCTGTTTATTGTTCGCACCCGCGCTTATTGATGATGCATCCATACCTACTGATTTGTTTCTTTCAAATAAATGCACTTCCACCTGAGGCATCTGGTTTGATAGCAAGTAGGCTGCCGTGAGTCCGGCCAATCCTGACCCGATCACGGCTACTTTTATTTGTGGTTTTTCCATTGTTTATTAATAAAGAAGAGAGATCAAAAGAAAGGGTTTGCCTCTTTCTTTTATGCAAAAATACGAGTTTCAAACTCATTCATCAGTGCGTCATTGTGAGGGATCGCTTAGTGATTAAATTTAATGTCGATCGTGATTGGTATTTTTTTTAAAGGATGGAGTTTCATCTGTTGACTTGTTTCATGTTGAATGAAATGGACTTTTGTTCTCGTGAGCTCCTCAATTTCATGCAAAAAAACAAACAACAAACATTTCTAATATTCTACACGTTTTTATTTTTCAAAAGAATCAATAAATATCTTTTAGAAGCCTCTCATTCCACCTTTTCCATTTGAACGGTATTTCTATAAACCATAAAGTGAATAAAAAGCAACATCCTTTCTCCTTCTTTCAGCACTTACTCTAAAGCCTCTCCCTTTGAATGAAACGCCCGGTTCATCATCAAAGCGTCTTCTCTGCTCCCATTCAGGCTTTTCAGCATCACGGTCTCTATAGCGACGACGAGGTGATGGTGATCGTCGTTTTGGCGACGGGCTTCTTTTTGGTGATGGACTTAACTCAGGTGAAGGGCTCAAAACTCTCTCTGGTGTTGGTCGAGGACTTTTATCACGAGAAGATTTCTTCTTTTTATCCTTCTTCTTCTTTTTGTCTCGTTTCTCCTCTTTCTTTCTTCTTTTTTCCTTCTTCTCCTTCTTTCTTCTCTTTCGTTCTGAATCCGACTCGCTTTCCGATTCGGAACCTGATTCCGATTCCGAGACAGATCGTGATCGCTTTCGACTCTCTTCGTTTTCGGACTTTTCCTTGACTAAGAATATATAATGAATAACAAAAGGAGAAGGTGGGTTTCTCCATCTTACCTTTTACGCCAGGAGGTAATTTAAGAACCAATTCACCTGAATTGGCAATCATGACGTTATGAAGCGGTCTATCGTTGCTATCAACGGGCTCATTCTCCATGATTTCAACCACATTGAATCCAGAGACCACACGTCCAAATACCACGTGCTTGCCATCCAGGTGAGGCGTTGGTCTTGTTGTAACGAAGAATTGCGATGATTGCGTATTGGGCCCACGATTCGCCATACTGAGCAGGCCGTGTGTGTCGTGCTTGCGTATAAATGATTCATCAGGGAAATTGGCGCCGTAAATACTTTCTCCGCCTGAGCCATTGCGACGGGTGAAGTCACCACCTTGACACATGAAACCCTTTATGATTCTTTATAATATATTAGCACTGCATAAAAGGTGTGCGTATGTATATATATGTAGATTACCTGTGAAAGATGGAGCCTCTATAATGAAGTGGTACGTTGCTTACTTTGCCCAACCCGTTTTCTCCTGTGCACAGTGCTCGAAAGTTCTCTGCTGTCTTTGGCACTTCGTCTGCAAACAACTCCATAATGATTCTACCAACTATTTTCGATTAAATATATTGAACAAATAGGCTTGATTCACTTACTTCTATTGCCATCTATATCAATGTCAAAGAACACACGTGGATTGATTTTCATCTTGTTAATGTTGTATACGATGAACAAGGACAAAAAAAAATCAAAAACAAAACAAAAATCAAGTATATTTATTAAAAAGAGCTCATAACAAGTCACAGTAGATCCAACTTATTTTTCTCTTTTTCTTTCTCTTTTTTTACCCCTCTCCACTTATGAGTTCCAGTCAGTCAGAGAAGCACCAACAGGAAGAGGTGCAGCCACCCACTTTACACCAGTTTGTCAGCACAAACATTAGCACATTCTCAAAGCTCTTGTTCTTCATGTTCGCATTAGCCACCTTTCCCATCATGACCTACTTTGGCACTGTGGACAAGGTGTTTGAAGGTAAGAAAAGAAGCGTGTTTTTAGGGCATATCAAGACCAACTCATTCTATTTAGGTAATTCAACTTATGCTGGTGGAGCTGCTGCTGCTATGGCCAATATCGTTGTTATTGCATATATCGTGGTTGCTATTTATGAAGACAAGCCAAGTCCAGCAGAGTCAAAGAAGAACAAGTAGAAGAAGGAATCATTGCCATATATGTTAATCCATTTATCCATAAAATAAAAAAGATGATTGTTTTTTTTTAGCATATTAAGAAGGGCCATGGGAGTGTGGAAGACTTGTTTCGCGTGACCAGCTTGAGAAATTTCTTAAAGACATATCATCTCGAGAGTCCAAGATGAAGAAAAAAAGAACTATTTTGAACAAAGATGAGAGGCATTGTATCCATCTAATTGATATACTTTACACTTGCTTGTGCGTAAAAAAAAAAAAAAAAAAAT
>VCJJ01001231.1:7464-26385 GCA_024139415.1 Backusella tarrabulga
CTTGTTTATTCTGGAAGTTCCAGACCTGGAATTCTTCAATGAGATATATATTAATGCTCTAACGCCTTCATGTAAAAGTTTGCTGCCGTTGAACTAAAATTATTTGTACCATCTCAAATATAAATACACGCACGGTGTTTCAAAATAAAAGATATAGCTTCATAAGACAATGCCATTCTTCTCAAAGAGTTCATATTCCCGTAGAGTTGAGTGATCTGACAGATGATTTGAAGGTTAAAAATAAAACGAGCATTATTATTATTTTTTAATTTTTTAATTTTAAATGATATCAAGCAATTGGCTGAAATAAGTGTCATATTTGCCCTCCTTTATGATTACAGAAATATTTTTCCTTAAAAAAACATGACTCTCAAAGAGAGTAGGAAGGAGACAGATCTCCATTCATCTTTTGTTGCATGACACTAAAGTAATTGGTATGTGTAATTCCCATCACCATTCGGCGATCCTTTTACTATTAATGAAAATGCCCAGAGTATACTCTTATAATGGTTTTATTGAAATATTTAAAAATAGAGCAAATAATATCTTGGCATCAAAAGGCTCTTTATTTTTTTTTGTTTTTTTGCAGAAATAGAAAAATTAAGATTTGAATAAGGTGCCACAAAGTTGGGCAGGAGCTGAAAAATATTGTGCTACACCACTAGCTTACTTCATGATATATTCTTTATTCATACAAGTATCAAATGTATATATTGTTGTTTGCGATTGCAGAGGCATAATTGTATAATTCTTGAAATAATTATATCTAAAATAAACTAAAAATATACAATTTTAATATGATGCAATGAAGTTTTTAAAATGACATGTATAAAGCTGCTATTGTTTTATGAAAAAGGTTCTTTTATGGATAATTAACCAGTCATCAATTGACTTGAAAAAGCAATAAGAATGTTACTATTATTATGAGTATAAAAATAACATTTTAATGTAACGATGCGAGCTAGTATATTTTCTATTATTATTATTCCGTTAATTATGTCAGTTATTGCTGACGATATGGTAATGGTGGATTATTTACCCCCGAAATATTATTTTTTATACCCTCTTGAGATAGCCATCTGAAAGTGGAATCGACTGATGTTATTTTGAATATGCAAGTGCGCTAAAAAAATAAAAACGAGACGCTTGCACTTTAATTCCTTAATTTGGATAAATAATTCATATTTGTTCAAGGTCTGAGGAACTGTTGTACACGTTTATCGAATGTTGTATTCAATTACAACTTTTGTGTAGTTTTTTTTCTCGATATATACAGAAATTCGATGTGTTACAAATAAGCCAAAAATAGTCAAGTTGAATCAAGCAATGTGAGTACTCAATAAAATAACCTAATATGTTGAAAAACTCGTTTTATCAAACTCTTTTCTCAGACAGAAATGGAGCCAAGAGTACATTGCTCACGTAACAAGGTAAAAAGAAAAGTGAGTTATTAAAAGTCGTACAAACTAAATTGTTCGGAAATGGCAAATGATTACTCTCGGAAGTTGAACATTGAAAAGTTTAGCACAGCATTTTTTGCAAACAACACATATAAAAACGTAATTGACAATTTTATATAAAAATACATTATTTTTTTCACTTCTTCTTTTCTTCTTTACCTTCTTCTTTTTCATCCTCCTCTCCAAAAGACTCCCTTCACATTCATTTTACTCGTTTTCGAACAACAAGCAATCACAGAAACACAATGCTTTTGAAAACATCAGTTACCGCAATTGCACTCTTCCAAGCTGCTGGATTTGTCCAAGCTTCCACCAGTAAATTATCTAGCTCTACCGACTACTGGAAGAGCTTCACCGCCGCTGTTGATCCTACCAATATCACTATCCCCTCAATCTCTCAAACCACCTCCAACGACCCTACCAAGGAGTGTGTCTATTATGACACTCCTACCGCTCTCAAATTCAACGAGTCTGAATGGCCCTCTATTTGGGAAACTGCCACCTCCAACGGAATGAACACCTCTGCTGAATTTTTGAGTGTCTACAACTCCATTGACTGGTCCAACGGACCCAACATCTCTGTCCGTACCTTGAACTCTGATGGCTCTATCGATATGACCGGTTATGACGAAGATGCTGATCCCGATTGTTGGTGGTCTGCCTCCACTTGTACAGTCCCCAAGATTAAAGATGTTAATGAAGATATCTATGCTTGTCCCGAACCTGATACCTGGGGTTTGACCTACGATGACGGGCCTAACTGTTCTCATAATGCCTTCTATGACTATCTCCAGGAGCAAGAGCTTAAGGCTACCATGTTCTACATTGGTTCCAACGTCTTGGATTGGCCTTACGGTGCCATGCGCGGTATCAAGGATGGTCACCACATTGCTGATCACACTTGGTCTCATCAATTGATGACTACTCTTACCAACAAGGAAGTCCTTGCTGAATTATACTATACTCAAAAGGCTATCAAGTTGGTTACAGGTGTCACTCCTCTCTACTGGCGTCCTGTAAGTATACAAGCATCACGTTTTTTTTTCATTGTACCTTTTTTTTATATATATTTCCCATTTTTGTAATATAATTATCCACACCAACCAAATTACAGAATGGGATAATTTAACTTGTTTTATTTAATTTGTTTACAAACTCCCCCTTAAAAAAATCACATTTTCTAACAAAAGCCTTCTATAACATAGGCTTTCGGAGATGTTGATGACCGTGTTCGTTGGATTGCCACTCAGCTCAACTTGACCACCATTCTCTGGAATTTAGACACAAGTAAGTAACAATCAAGTAAACGTATACATGTAAACAGACTTGATTTACTTATTTTTCCTCTCTTTCTACTAAATCAAAGATGACTGGGCTGCAGGTGATACCGAGACAGTTGAAGACGTTCAATCCACCTACGAAGACTTCATTAAGATGGGATCCAACGGTACCTTCTCTACAAGCGGTCAAATTGTTTTGACTCACGAAATTGATAATACCACCATGTCTCTTGCCGTTGAAAATATCCCCAAGATCAAGGCTGCTTACAAGAACGTCCTCGATGTTGCCACCTGTATGAACATCACCTACCCTTACCAGGAAAAGACCATCTCCTTCGGTGCCTTCGGTGCCTCCGCTGTTAGCAACACTACCTCCTCCGCTTCTTCTGCCGCCTCTGACGTTGTTGCTGCCGCCTCTTCTGCTGCTTCTGGTTCTGCCACTGCTATCGCTGCTGCTGCCGCCTCTGCTTCTAGCGCCGGTATCCAGGTCAGCCCTAATGCTTTGGTTTTGGTCGCTGCTGCTATTGCTGCCTACGTTTTCTAAAAACACTGAATAAAAATTAAATTGCTTTTTTTATTCACTCTTATCCTTTCTTTCATATAAATTATACTCTTTCATCTGCTTTTTAACGAATTCATGATTTAAATACAGTATTACATCCAAATTCTGGAGTAATGAATAGCAATGTCCTCAGCAACAAAAATATTTTAGAGCATTCCAAAATACTTCTTTTTTTTACACGTTCTTTTGGAGATATTTTCTCCAATAAATTTTTTTTAAAAAAAAACCAATTAGAATCAGTAGACATTTGGCTTCATTGTTTGCTTTTGTGTTCATTCAGGTTGATTGTTGCTCTATTTAAAGAATATGACTGTTTATTTTAGTTTTATGATGAAGAGCATTCTACTTTTCTATTTCTTTTTCTTGCTATTCCCTTAAAAAATGGTCAAGATAGAATAAAAGTAGCTTCTAGTAAATATGTACTATCATGTAAACGAGGTTATTTTATGGGATCATTTCATTATAGCCAGGAGACGTCATTTTTTGTATTGTTTGATTTATATGTCTGCTCTAGTCGGTTCATTGTCTCCCTAAAAGATAAATGTTTTTTTTTAAAAAAAAGACGCCTTTTAATTTTTTTTTTCTTCTTCTTTCTCTTATCTTCTATTATTATTTATCATTTTTCTATGAAATACAACCCAAGCCCCTTTGCTCATGGGAATGTCATCATCTAACTTAAATCGCTGTAAGTAAAATTAAGCATGATCAAAAGTATAGACTAATGACATTCAATATCATAATCAATCATAGTGTAAAGTGCAGTCGTTGTAAATATATTTCAAATGGCATATCAAGATACTGTTACAAGATTATGAGAGGTAATAACAACGCTGGGTAAGTTTCAGAATAGTATATGCAACAATAACTTGAGAAAACAAAAGAAAAAAACAGAAGATCTGATGGTATAACATTTATAATATTGATACATTTTTATAGTAGGTTCTACCCTAAAACAAGTGAACTACTATTGAATTTCAATATTGACCTCCATGGTGCAGTTGTTTGGGGGTTCTGATATAAAAAGCTTGCGAAAGAAAAAAGATGTCTGGGCAAGATACTCAACACTAGCCTTCCTTTGGTTAGCAAATTTCTTAACAGTCTTTGTTTAACCCAGCTCCTCGTTGTGCTATTATATAGAGCTGCAGATGATGAAACCTTTCTATGTGGCTATTACAAGGACAAACAAGATAACATACTAATCAAGTACCAGGGAATATCACTATATACAAGAGATAACCATATCACCAAGATATTTGGTCGATTGTTGACAAACAATGGATTCCAATAAATAAGACCCTCAAAGTATGATAACGTGAATGTCTTAATAATACGCAGTATCGTTATCAACAAAACTCTGCTTCTGGACACGCTTGATATATTGACAAAGGAAGATGACCCCTTACATCCAAAGTTACTGTTACTAAACGAGTACTTACCAAGTAAAAATTGCCGTATTCCTGTCAGGTTTATTTCGCTTTATCTTCCATCATTCTATGATTATTTTGGCCCAGTCTATCCCAGTAACAAGTTGACCTGCCTTATTGAACAGTAAGTGTTTAACCTTTTTTTTTAATTTGTAAATCCACTCATAAACTGAAAGCTGTTTACGTGGTTATGTAGGGATTTATTTAAGCTGGAGTTATTCAACTTAAACCACATAATCACTAATTACTGGTGTCCCTCCGGGCACGATACTGATTATTTTGCTTCCAGTAATTTGTTTTGTGTTCATTGCTTCTAGTAATTTTCTTTGCTTTCATTGTTTCCAGTAATTTTTGTTTTGTTTTCCTTGCTTCCAGTATTTTTTTTTGTTCCTTGTTGTGGGTTCAAAATAAATAGTCCGAAATGAAGTTTTTGCTCTTGAAAATAATGGTTTTTCAACCCAACTTTTCACTATATAATTTAGCGTATGTAATTTAACGTATGCTACTTAACGTATGTAGTTTATATATGCAACATCAAATATGCCATAAATTAATATGTATTTTCTGTATGGTATTTGTATATGTACTACGTATATGCTGTGTATATATGCAACTGATCTATGTATTATATGTATGCCAAAAGTATATGTCGTAAATATATTTACGTTGTGTATGCTATTTAACGTATGCTATTTAATTTAGAGCATATGTAGCGGACACTTTAACATGACTCTATTAAACAGTAGGACTCAAACACTTTTTTTTTGTCTTTTCATTCAAACATTCTCATCTCTTACTTCATTAACCGTAAAAAAAATAACAAACCCACGTTTGAGGAAAGCCTTGGAAGTTCGCTTTAGCATGGTTCGCAAAAACTGTCTCTTGTACATTGGTTTTTATGAAGGTGAGGTCAGACGTGCCAAAAGTGGACACACCGAGAAAGACCATGTAAGTGAGACGTTCGTTTTGTTGAGATGAACAGTATAAGATAGAATACTGACATCAGTTATAGAAGGCCGAGACGAGAAAGCAATACTTCGAGCACGATTATTGTTTGGAGCTTTTGAAATACGTTCCAAAGTTCCAGATTTTAGTCGAAGCAGATAAGGAGAAGAAGAGAAAGGAAATGGGAAAAACACAATAGGTGCCAGAAGGCGACAATGAGGAGGTCATCAAGGAAAGAGCTATTGGAAGAAAAAAGGCCATTGCCCTTCGAAGAAAGCAAGAAGAAGAAGGAGAAGATAGCATGGAAAAACTCATGAGAAAGTGCTTCAAAATGGATGCTGCCTACTCTGAGCGGCTCGCTTTGGCATTGGAGGTCCAAAAGGTACACAATTTCAAAATTATTAAAGTGTTGATAAAGTGTCCGCTACAGATGCTCTAAATTAAATTGCATACGTTAAATGGCATACGTTAAATAGCATACGTTAAATAGCATACGTTAAATTACATACGCTAAATTATATAGTGAAAAGTTGGGTTGAAAAACCATTATTTTCAAGAGCAAAAACTTCATTTCGGACTATTTATTTTGAACCCACAACAAGGAACAAAAAAAAATACTGGAAGCAAGGAAAACAAAACAAAAATTACTGGAAACAATGAAAGCAAAGAAAATTACTAGAAGCAATGAACACAAAACAAATTACTGGAAGGAAGACTCAGAGAGTCCAGGTGTTTCCACATGTGATACACTGGTCAAAAAAAAATTACTGGAAAATAATCAGTACCCAAAGCTACCAAGCAAAAACGTGTAACAAACTTCATTTTCTATAGAACTCTTATGTATCAAATAATTCTGACTCTATCATTGAAGTCGGAGATGATAAGCAAGTCCCCACCATTATAAATAAGAGCATGTAAAAAAAAAAAGAATAAATGACATTTTAAAGACTACAAGCTGCTCCTTCCTTCAGTGCTGATTAAATATAGATTAACTCATATATGATAATTTATTATTATTACAATATGTGATATGGAGGTTTTATATACATCTTATTGTTGTTGATTGTTCCCTTGTTGGAAATTCATCATGTTATTTCTCTGCTGTTGCTGAAACTGTAGATTCATTTGAAATTGTTGAAGACCTTGCTGGTTCAATAAGTTATTCTGTTGCTGCTGATTCCCCGCAGCGGCTGCGGCCGCTGCTTGGGCTGCTGCAATCGCTCGTTCTCTGCTGACATTGGCGAGCATCGCACGATTAATGTCATGTGCACTACCAACCGCACTGGCTGTACCTGTACGTAGTAAACCTTGGACCGCTGCTGCGGCTGCAGATGTGGGACGTTGGCCTCCATTGGCGGCAGCGGCAGCTGCCATATACTGCTGGAGGTTAAATGGCATTTGTCCTCGGCCACGACCACGCCCTGCTTGCATTTGGCGCTGCATCATGAGATGGTACATGTTTATGTTTGGTGTATTGGCTTGGGTATTATTATTGGGTAATCCTTGTTGTTGTTGTGGACTTTGTGGCTGTTGATTAGGTACTTGTTGTTGTTGTTGCTGTTGTTGATTAGGTACTTGTTGTTGATTATTAGGTAATTGTTGATTTGTAGTCTGTGGGGTTCTTGAAGCTGCCGCCGCTGCTGCAGCAGCAGCACGGGCTTGCTGTTGCATTTGTTGCATCTGTTGCAACTGCTGCAATTGATGAGTCTGTTGAGGTGTTTGTTGTTGTTGTTGTTGTTGCTGTGCTTGTTGAGCAGCCTGCTGCTGTGCCTGTTGTTGGGCAGCTTGCTGTTGAGCTTGCTGGGCCTGTTGCTGGGCCTGCTGCTGCTGCTGCTGTTGTTGTTGTTGTTGTTGTTGTTGTTGTTGTTGTTGAGCAGCTTGTTGTTGAGCCTGCTGTGTTTGTTGAGCCTGCACTTGTGCCTGTGCCTGTGCCTGTGTCTGTGTCTGCTGTTGCACTTGTTGGGTCTGTTGCAGCTGTTGCTGCTGAGGCGTCAACTGCTGTGATTGTAATTGAGGCGTCAATTGTTGAGCCTGTTGCTGAGGACTATTTTGTTGTGCTTGGACTTGTGCCTGAGCCTGCTGTTGGACCTGTTGGGCTCTTTGCGTCTGATGCTGTTGCAAAATAGTCTGTTGATTATGCTGAAGAACACGCAATTCTTGCTGTAGTTCTTCTTGTGTAATACGTTGCTGTTGAGCAAGTATACCCAATTGGTTACGTCGTGCAATCAATATGCTCATTTGCTGTTGGTGTTGAGGGCTTAGCTGAGCAAATAATTGTGAGGCAGCACCTGAATAAATATAAATGTTATTAAATTAACTCATAACATAAGCGAAAATAATGAACTTACTAGCTTGTGTCATTGGCATATTATTACCCATCTAATATAATAAATTGGCTTAATTATTTGGTAATAATAACAGCTCTTTTCTGTGATACTTACTCTCTGTTGCATAGGCTGATTCATCATTTGCTGCTTTTGCTGCTGCTGTTGCTGCTGTTGCTGCTGTTGACGTAAGTTATTATTAGTTAACTGGGCAATCCATTGTTGAGCAGTTGCAAGTGGTATGGAACCAGATTGAACAAGTTGCTGAATACGAGCCATACTGGCCTGAGGTGAGATACCAGCAAAGTTATTAGCAGCTTGCATCGGCGAGCCTGTCATTGTAGGAGTGGCTGCAGTAGCAGTAGCACTCATTGGCGATGCACTGGCTTGTGTTGCACGTTGTGATAGTGCTAATGATTGCATCATAGCTTGCTGTTGCTGTTGGAATGCAGCCAATTGCTGCTGTTGTTGGGTAGTAGATAATTGAGCAGCAGACAATGGAGTGTTTGTCATAGTAGGTGTCTGTAGTTGTTGTTGCTGCTGCTGCTGAGGCATAGACATCGGTGTTTGGCGAGGAAGAGAGGCGGTTTGTTGAAGGGGTGTATGAGCTTGGGATAATGTTGGTGTACTCATATGTGTTTGTGTAGGAGTAGAGCTTCGAGAATGCGATTGCTGCTGAAGTACATGGTTCTGATTTTGTGCCTGTGCTTGCGCTTGGGCCAATGCCTGTGCTTGTGCCTGAGCCAATGCTTGTGCTTGAGCTTGCTGGGCCTGTTGTTGGGCAGCTTGCTGTTGGGCTTGTTGCTGAGCTTGCTGCTGTTGAGCTTGCTGTTGGGCAGCCTGTTGCTGTGCCTGTTGCTGGGCAGCTTGCTGTTGAGCCTGTTGTTGAGCCTGCTGCTGCGCTTGTTGTTGGGCCTGTTGTTGAGCAGCTTGCTGCTGAGCCTGCTGTTGAGCCTGTTGTTGAGCCTGCTGCTGCGCTTGCAGTGCTTGCTGTTGAGCTTGCTGGGCCTTTTGCTGAGTCGCCTGCTGCTGTTGGGATTGAGCTTGCGACTGAGCTTGAACAAAAGCCTGTTGTTGAGAAAAATTCATTGTAGGAGATTGGTATTGCGATGTAGATACCATCTGTTGCTGTGACTGAGCTTGAGGTTGAGAAGCAGCAGGAGGTTGAGACATCGGTACCTGAGCCTGCATTTGAGGCTGTGATAATGCTTGACTCTGTGCCATCACTGCAGCGCGTTGATGTGGAGTCATCATACCAGCAGCAACAGCAGCAGCATTTCCTTGCATGGGACGACTCTGTTGTTGTAACTGCTGTTGGCGCTGGAAGTTAGCAGCGGCCTGAGCAGCAGCAGTGGTTGGTGTTTGAGGCATACGAGGAGTAGATGGAGAAGGAGGTACTATATTCGTGTTATCGCAGATTAGATTATTGAATTGGCCATATGTTGTTTTCATATGAACAACATAAGTCTCCATCAAATACTCTGGTCCCAAACTAAAGCTAATCATTATAATATAAATGAGTGCTCCTTGCATATATAATATATTATGATGCTTACTCTATGTTTCCACCATTTAAGCTTGTATCATAAACCGTACCCCATCTGAAGACACCGTCATATTCACCATTGAAAACATAGAGATTGATTATTGTGAAAACCTTTTTATCACCTTCGGATCGTTCGAATCGAATTGTACGTGAACACTTTCTGCCATCTGGCAAAAGAGGAGGTTCTGATATCGACTTTCGTCCCTTTCCACCCTTCTTTATATCAATTGCTGGTAATGGATCAGCATTCATCTTATTCTTCCTAGCCCTCCAATCCTGCACAAATGATATTTTTCCAAAACTAAACGGATATGATGAGCACTCCACTGTTACATTAAATATAAAAACCTTACCTTGGCTCGAATGGGAAACCACGTTTTGCTCTCTGAGGAACATGTTAAGAACGTGAAAACTCGTTCATGATAAAAAGCGTCACTTACCATGTCCATTAATGTCATCAATTTGTTATTTTCGGCCTTCTTTGCCAATTTCTGCTCCCGTTCAACGGAGTTCCACTTGTGTTTACGCTTTGGTTTTCTCTGAGTGGTGGTATATTCGATGGCATTACTTACACGAGTGACTTGAATAGATGGATCAAGGCACAAAGGATCCTCCGTCGCAATCTATAGAAACAAGAGCCGTTTTGTTAAGATTGAAATGCTACATGAAATACAATGCATAACACTTTACGAGTATTTGTGCTTCCAATTCCAAAGCAACCTCTTCTGTCCATTGAAGACCCCAACTTTCACTTAATAAATTAATGTCAGTCCATATGCTTTCTGCCGTCGGTTTCATTATGATGCGTTTGACTTTGGCCTCCTCCTTTTCTCTGTGATCATGGATCTCCACAATAAGACACCCTAATCGTGTCATATTAGTACTTAATTGCGCTTGATTGTATATAGCACTCTTTACCATCATAATATCGACAAGATGCTTGGTCAAACACATCCATCAAATCACTTGGAAGTTGTTTGTTTTGAATACAGGTGAGGAAATCCTAGATCAAATGTTATTATCACCATCTCATGATTAATGAATATCTCGCTTACTTTAAATTGACTTTTATAGGAAAAGAAACCGTCCTAAGAAGAAGCAACAAGTCTTAATAAGAATACTAATAATATCAACACAACTTTACCTCATGTTCAAATTTAAAGTAGGTAGGATACAAGTGGAGACAAAGTGAAGGTGGATCGCTTACATGCTTTGCAAGTAAATCTAACCAAGGCGCTTAGTTGTGGAATGGACAGTAATAGAAAGCTTATTTACCTTTTTCATCTCGTGAAGACGAAAACGACGATGACTTTTTTTACATAAAAAACAAAAGATTAAATCAAATGATAACAAACAAAAAGAGTTGCTTTACTTTTGTTCTTGTAGGAGGCCAGCGTGTTCCATTTGCCCTACGAGATGTTGTCAGACTAGAGCCTTGTCGAGAGTGATATTCTGCTAACTGCGTGATGGCATGTTGATTGGATTGTAGTTTTGCCATGACTTTGGTAGAAGCCATTGTGTTTAGTTGTTCAAAGTAAAACTAGAGTTTCTTTTTTTTTTTTACTTTTTAACTCCTTGTTTTAGTTTGCGTTTTTGAAAAAAAGAGACTAGATCTTTTTGTTATTATTATTAAAAAGGTGTTTCTTACTATGTGTTGCTACTGAGCGAAACTTCTGGTTGGTTCACCTCAAAAATTATAAAAAATAATCACGTGATTGAAACAGACGATGTCTTCCCCCTTAAAATAATAATCAACACGCTCTTGTTGAAGCAAAGAGGAGTTTTTCATTGCTGAAGTGTTACTTTGGGTTTCCATGACGACCTCTATCGTTTCTGTTTATGTCAAGATATTTAATTGTCCGCTCATCATGTTGTTCAAACACTTTTGGTGTTTGTAGACAACAAGATGACAATGCATCCAAAATACCAATTGATAAGCTAGAGACCTTACGAAATGTCGCAAATATAAAAGACACTTACTTCAATATAGTTGAAAGGACTAAAAGCAGACAGCTTGGATTTTGAATAAACAAGGCATTCATTGTGTGTAACTGGATTCCTTTTTTTCGTGCTTTAAAATCAACTGTGGTTGTCAGCGTATATGCATTTACCAGTTCGTCAAGTTTTCAAGTAGCAGAGGGTAAATGTAGAACCGACTGATCCAGTAATACTGGCTCTTATGTTGAGCAGAATAATGTATAATTGGCTTGATTCTTTCACCAAGTATCCAATAGACTTTCTTCGGGAGATGGAATGAATAGTATTAGATTAAATATACAATAAATAGCATGTAAAACCTTCCAATATATGGCTTGAGTAATGCCATATATTAAAATGATTCAATGGAAACAATAATAATTATAATATAAACCAGTTTATTTTCATTCATAGCTGCACTTGTTTAAAACAAGTATCACAAAAGGCTGTTGTGCGACCACTATAGGTTTTTATTTATTTGTAATACTATCATATTTCTGTATTTTACAAAGTCAACAAAAGTAAGCATGCTATGTTTCAATAGCAATTGATTGTTATACTATTACCTGATAGTTTTGGCTTTAACCTATAAAATACACTCAACATTTTATAGACAAAGGTCTAATGATTTGATTGAAGAATGGCTCCAATGCTCAATTAAGAGAGGAAGAAGGAGAGCGATCGTATATATATGTTTATTCCGTTATTTCCAAATAGGGGAAGAAAAAGTTATAAAAAGAAAAAGTGGTAATATATAACTGTAATATTTCATTAATTGATGAATCACCAATCAATACAGGGTTTGTTTCCAACCAGGGAAAGCTACCATACACTCTAGAATGCATAAAATTACCTATTTTATCCATCAAATAAACATATTGTTTCTTTAACCAGTAAAGAAAGTATAAATCTACTATTTTCTTTATTGGCTTTATACTAAAAATAATAATAATGATATATAAAAAAAGGGGGGAGGAAGAAGGGGAGGAGGAGAGAGAATGTCTTATTTTGATGACTTTGGATGATCATATTTTGGTTTCCAAATCCATGAATTGCCCATGATGCCTTGACCTTGTTTATCTGCCTTTCGATAGTATTTAGCAGCAAGATAAGTATCCTTTTTGACACCTTGACCCTTTAAATAGCATTGTGCGAGATCATTTTGAGCGTCAGCGTCACCCAGATCGGCCGCTATTTTAAAAAAATAGACGGCAGATTCTTTATTTTTCTTGCACTAATAAAGAGTGTTATTTTGTGTGTGTCATTATTAAAATGATGACTTACACCCCAACCATATCTGAAGGAGACACCCAATTCATAAATTGCCATAATCAATTCGTTCTTGGATGCTGATTTATTAAGAGTGTCTTTGATGTTGTTCAAGTCTTCTACAGCGTGTTCAGCTGCCTTTTGAAGATATTGAAATGCAGTTGCTTCATTCTTTTTACAGCCCTACAAGTATTGTTAGAGCGACAAGAGTATATGGACACATACACAACTTACCCAGCCATGTCTCATAGAGACACCAAATAGGAACATACCAAGGGGATTCCCCTTTTCAGCAGCCACTCGGAACATGTGGGTTGCCTGCTCAAATTGACCCTGTTCATGAAGTCGAATGCCCTGTTGCACCATTTCATCCAATTCATCTTGCTTTCCGCTTATGGGTGTGACGGGAGGTCCAACAGAGACAGGCGAGGGATTGTGGTCGGTGTCCATTGTCAATGGAGGCAAGTCATCATCAGTATTGCTATTAATCTTAATATTAGGAGTGGTGTAGCTGTCGGTATTATTGTAATAAGAGGTATTATTATTATTATTATTATTATTATTATGGTAGTGGGTATCATGAGACATAATTTGACTGACAGGTTTTAAGTTATAACTTGACATGTTTGGTTCTATTAATAAATATGTAAATATTGTGGTTGCCATGGTGATATTGTATATGTAAAGTTACCAATGTAGGTTTCTCGACTCTGTCCTGTAACAAGCTGAGTATTGGGATCAATCAAGGACTCACGATTCTGTTCATGCCATTGAAACTGCTGAGACTAATTTAGAGAGATCAGTCTTCAAGTACTAAAACTAAAGGCTCTCTTACATTATGTTCATTTTCGAGATCGAGTCTATAATAATAATAAGAGTTTGGTGTGTTTAGAGCGAATTAAATTAATTATTTAATAAATCATTTGTTTGTTTGTTTGTTTGCTTACTTTTGGGACTTGTGTAAATGTACTGATAGCTTCTTAAACATATTTTATAAAGGAGTGTTTTGCTTATAAAAGAAAGAAAGGATAAGAATAAATGAAGGATAATAAAATAAAATAAATTAATTGATTTCCTTGTGAGTCGACTCCATTTATGGTCAACATAAAAAAAAGCTACTCTCCATCTTATTTGAGTTTCAAAATATGGAAAAGAGAGGGGAATTGCTTCTCTTCCAATCAAATCACAAAGATGAACGGACAAAGATTATCATATTTATGAGCTTTAATTATAAAATGCTGTCGATCAGTTATCCATTTGAGTAATCGTCTTTTTTTGACATTCATAAGATGTTTCAATCAAAGGAGTTTACTTAGCATAGTATTTTCTCCAAGTTGAGAAACACCAAACATTCGGTTTGTTATTAAAAAAAATCAAGATTAATGTAAAAAAAACAAATTTGAGTCTACTTGGATCCTTAGTGTATGAAAAGATAATGCAAGACTATCTTAATTTATCTCTTGGCTAGCTTGGTGTTTTCTTTAACGTTGAAGTGGCTCAAGGTCGCTTTATCCACAAGCTTCAGATTGTACCCAAATGAAAAAGTTTTGGTTACTTGGTACAAGCTACTGTTGAGTGGACAACGGCACTAGATATTTGGAAAAAGCATCACTCAAGGATCCTCAGATAGTTCCAATCAATTCCATGTCCTTTGTTAAAAAAAAACGAGAACAAAAAAAATAAGTGGCAAGCTGTATAAAGAACGCCTAGCGGTAAAAAAAAGAAGAAGAAAAAGAAAGAAAGAAAGAAAATGTGTCAAAAAATGATGACAAAGGAGGAAAAAATATTGCTCTTACGATAATCGTCGATCGTAAAACCAGAGTAGGGAATACAATCAAGGGACATAAATGGCATGGCGGGAAATTTTTACAGAAAATACATGGGAAGTATTTTGTGGCATACATTACAATTAACATGTTTCAACAATCATTTACCCTAAGAAGAAAACCAAGAATAATCGATGTAAATGAAAGTGCAGAATTACACAAACCTAAAATGTGTCGCATATCAAGCGAGAAGATCAGTTCAATTGTGGGATCAGCAAAGTACTTTTATTATTGGTATTGCTGGCATCTCCACGTAGATGATCAACCTACCAATAAACACAGTTGATACAGCACTACACCAACCAATCATCTATCTTCCGTAAAAGCATGAATCGGAACATCAGCCAAAAGAGAAGATAGTGCCTCAGTAAAAATAGTGTATGGTAAATACTTTTAATCTTGGAGAAAACCTGATAACAATTATAATATTTTCTCTTCATATAATTTTGCAACTCCCTTTCTACTTTAATGCGTATTTGAGCAAGTTCAAAAACAATAATTGTTGGTATTAATTAAAAACTTACTTTTTACATAATTTAAACTTATTGATACTTGTTGGTAAATTTCTTTTGAGAGTTCACTAGTAGCTGGTTGCTAAACTCTACTTATTCATTCAAACTGTCATTTCAACTTAAAATCCATTTCTTCATAAAGCCAGCGTTGATGAAAAAATACAGAGGGTTTTTCTATCCAGGTAAAGGTACCTCTTTTTTTTTTTCTCAAATCAGCCATTTTAAGTAGGACAAATCTTATCTGAATCTCCTCCAGCTGCGGCAGGGCCACATGAACGTGATGTTTCTCGTCCATAAATAGGGGCATGCTGTGACTTATCTCATTACATTAAGTCCCAAATCTCTGCGTCGTAACTTGAAATCGAATATAAATATCATGATCAAGACAGGCTGCGGCTTTACTTTCTTTTTATTTTCTTTTATTTCTTCTTAGTTCAATAACGCATCAAAATGACTACTACAAAAACCATGGCCAATGAGCCTGTTAAATATCCAAAAATGATTGTTTTCGATCTTGATCGTACCCTTTGGACTAGGTGGTAGGGCATCAAGATAAAATGAGAAACTAATAAACCATTAATTATGCATATATAGGATTGGTACTACTGGCGGTAATTCATTAGCAGGGAGTAAAATGCTTAGCATATTTTAATGGTTATTAATATTTAATATTACAAAAGGACCACCCTTTGTTTATGATGAAAAGTCAAATACAATCTATAGAAAGTAAATAAATAAATAAAATAAAAAAGAGGAGGGGTTTAACACAAAAATGACAGAAAATAGCCAACATCTACATTTATAATTATAGAAAAAATAAAGTATTAGGACTCTACGAGACAACATCCACTATTCTAGCGCTAATAAATGTATTTCCTGATACCAAGATTGGAATAGTATCAAGATCAGGAGCAACAGCTTGGTAAAGAAATAGTAAATCATACCAAAGAATGAAGACATAACCCACTTTTTACTCAGGGCCAAAGAGGCACTCTCACAATTAAGAATCCCCGAATTAGATACCACAGTGATTGAGGTTATTGATTACATGGAGGTCTACCCGGGAAGTAAATTAAAACATTTCAAGGCACTCAGTAAAAAATCGGGTATAAGCTGTGATGAAATGCTCTTCTTTGATGATGAAAATAGAAACCATGAAGTCACATCCCTTGGTGTTCATTTTGTACTCGTCGATCCGAAAGTTGGTGTTACTCTTCAACAATTTGAGGATGCGCTACATGGCTATGCTGAAAATCTAAATTTAGACAAATAGGAATGCTTCATCATGCTGTAAAAATATATATATATCAATCGTTATCATCTGAAAAGTTTCTATGACTTAGCAATTAATTAATATTTAGACATAGCAGATGATATGGGATAGAATATGAATACATGGGGGGGGGAAAGCAAAAACAGAGAGAATCAATATGAAGAGGCTTTCATTATTTTTTTATTATTAAATTAACACGCACTGTTTTATATATATATACTATTTTTACTAATTAACTAAATAATTGAAATTATAACACTAGTCCATATCAAACAGACTTGTCGCTCGCTTATAACGTACTGATTTCTGATATACACGCAAATAATCGTAAATAGGTCCCTTGTGTTCACCTTCACCTCCTTGACTCCAGCCCAAAGCAAATGCACTTTCCATCATGCGCAATACATATGTTTCATGAGCAAATTCATTTCCTCTCATATTATTATAATCAGTCGATGCCTGTGAGATTGTTGTTGGTAGTGTTGTCAAATCATCAAATAAATAAGAGTTGAAGTTGTTTCCGGTAAACTGAGACCGTCCAGTCAAGAATTCACGCATTCCACCAGCACCCGTGGATATGACAGATGATCCAAACAGCAATCCTTCAGCTGCCACCAAGCCAAAACTCTCCGTGATACTCGGTACATACACAAAATCTGCTGCTGCTCTAAACAGCGATAGCCATTCGAGTTGCTGCTCGTCTTCATAAATAAGCACGACATCGTCAGGGTTACGATCCTTTAGACGTTTCACCCAGCTGAACGGGTAATTGTTTGGCTGGCCAACGATAGCAAACTTCATGCCATTCTTCTTGAATAGTTTTACGGCGGTATCGAATGTCTCGAGGCCTTTATTATATTGAAATCGACCCACAAATAACACGAGTGGTTTCTCTGCATCCTGTTGATGTAACCAGCCAGTTTCTATCAAATACTGCTTTGCTCTAAGTTTGGCTTGAGTGACAAAATCTGCCTTTTGTGTGGAGAGGGCCCAGTTGATATCACCGCGCTCCGATCTCGATTCGATGAGATCCTTTGCATAATTGGGATACACCAGTTCCAGCTCTGTCAAGTTTCTATCAGTAAACGGATTGACACTGCTGCTGAAATCAATTCCATTGCTAATACCATGAAATGTGTGCGCCTGAGCCTTGTTTAAAAGTGATTTCATGACAAGCTCCTTTAAATAAAACTCCAATCGACCTTCGACCATGTCCTTTGCCATTGACTGACTAACAAAGGTGACACTATCCGCGGCATCGATTCCATACGGACCCATAAACACTTTGTTTCCATACGTATAAGGTGCCATGACTTGTTTTGTCTCGCCCGCGCTCAAAAACTTGTCGACGTTTTCCACAGTGTTGGTATATTGCAACTCATCAAGATAGTCATGCATTGTGTAGACAATGGCGGGAGGCTGGGGGCCTAGCAATGACGCCTTCTCGACTTCCTTTATATGCCTGGCCACATAGGCATTTGTTGCGCCATGCAAATGAACCACATCCACTCTCGTCTGATCACCCACTGGTGCAAATAGCGACTGTTCATGCTTTCCGGTTGCCTTCCAGATCAGAAATGCTGCTGCTGCTTTGTCGAAATACTGATACATCCATTCCTGAGGGAGTCCGTCTGGCGATGAATAAATCTGACTGATTGTGTTTGCCTGGAATGCTCTATTAAAAGGCGAAACACGTCCGGGACCAATTAAAAACACAGAGATCTTTTCACTCTTGGGTAGCTTCTGCATCTCTTTGTCGGGGTTAAAATAGTGGACCATGCGGAAGACCTTGAAATCAACCGTTTTTATGTTGCCTTTGGCGTCTCGGAAGGTTGTCACAAGCTCGGTGTGTCGCTTAACGGGAAACTTGTCCTTTTGTCGAAGAAAGCCATAATAAGGCATAACAATATAGGGCTGGATCAGGCCTGTGCGCAACTGGGCTTGTGCGAGCGAAGTAAGCACGGTGCCCATTCCCCCCATAGTGGCAGGCCCGAATTCTCTCGTTACATGATAGACCGTTGTCTTTTGCCCGACCTGTATCGGTGCACTTGTATCCAAAGGCGTATACGGAATGGCGGGATACTTTTGAATGTCTAAACCATACACGATTCAGGCCTCATCTTTTAATAAGAGCACTTGGGGTGGGTGAAGGAGGGTAAACTTACCGAAGCGAACTGGCTCGGGTGCGTACGATAGTAAAGTGGCACAGGTGAAAAACAAGATGAGCTCAATGAAGCCGAAAACGGCGACAAAGACGACTAAAAGATGCCACCATCTCCAACTGCGAGAGGAAATGTGTTGAAAGGGAAATGTGTTGTTTTGTCTGAATGGCGCTCGTTGTCTAATTCCTGTATTTCTATTGTTGGTTTCCAGGGAGACAGCCAAGCCATCTTTTTTTGATATCGGGAGCATCCTGAGAAACCAAATACAATAGAATCCATTTTCTCGAATTTAAACTTGCTTTTCCGTGACTTGGTCCGCCTTTTTTTCAGCTATTTTTTTTTTTTTTTTTTTTTTTTTTTT
>VCJJ01001231.1:38952-53032 GCA_024139415.1 Backusella tarrabulga
ACTTTACAGAACAAATTTCAATCTTGTAACTCAATTTTTAGACTGAAAATGTGAGGTGAACCTATCATTGAAAGCTGTGGTAAATAACAGATATAAGCTTAGTTGTATTTACAACATGTTAAAAAAAATGAAAACAGTTGGTTCATTACAAATTAAGATCATTCTTATTCGTATCAATATCTCATTACTGAAGAGGGAAATAAAACAAGTTCTGATTTAATAAAATGGGCGCCACACATAAAATGTTTTAACTTTGTTCACTCCCGTCCAAACTTAACAAAAGTGGATGGCTAGCTCATATACTACGATATAAACACAGTAGTTAAAAATACAATAACATTTATTTCTTATATCAATAACTTAATAGTGCTGTTAAGTTATAAGGATAGAAGCCCATTATATACAAATAAGTGACTAAGAGTGGTATCGCTGTTATAACCGCTTCTTTACTTAACAGTATGTTGATATTCTCAAGTGAAGGAAAGGCGACAAACAGACCATGCAACTTCAACATTCTTGTTTCTGAGCTGTACTCAATAAACATGTTTAGTTGTGTAATAGCTTTTTAGATATCACAAATACATTCCTCCAAAAGGTAAAAGTGCCAATGCCACAACTTCAATAAAATTCGAGTTATTTCCAGAATGTCCTCCTGAAACTAATATACAAAGACTTAAAGTGGGTTAATCCTGTTTACTTCTTGACAAAATATGTCATAAAGGTACAGTATAAAACTGAAGCTTGTGTACTTCAAGTTGAATTATTTTCATTGATTTACAAGGCTCCTTTTTATTATTTAATTATCATTTTCAGAGTTCTGGTCAAAAATTACATAATCATTAAACTTGAATATTCCAATATGATCGCAGTTAATAGTGATTCTGTTAGGCACATCGATATCATAAGTTTCCACCGTTTCGCTAGCTGGTTTGACATCCCTGAAGCCTCCAGGGATAATAATCAAGGAATAAGCTTTAATCGTCGCTCCACTTTTGATCTTCAAATACAATTTAGCTTCAAAATCTCCTCTGATATGACTGAATTTTGTTTTCAAATGAAATATATTCAAGTTCAAACCTGTCAAGTCAATAGTGTACCTTTTAATAGAGCTTTTGTACAGCTGGCTTTGCCATTGAATGTTTACACAACCAGACATGATTGGTTGTAGATCTTCCGGATGTGTATGATATTCATGTATATCTGCCTTGAACATCCGTTCTAGATCTCTGATATTTGGCAAAGAGGCACGCATAAATTTAACAGTAGCTATATCGTACGAACTACTTATTTGGATTAACCGGAAATTAGGATAGATTGGTTGGTTATCGGTAATAGGTGATGCTGTTACAAAACACACTGCATCTGATATTAGGAGTTCTTCAAGAGAGGGGAAGGCGATGAATACTTTATTCAGATCGATCGTTTTCCGCGAGCCAAAGAAGCTAGCACCAATATCAAGATGCTTGATACTGCTGGATATGAATTTTCCATTAAAAACGTCCATAGCAAATCCAAGAGAGCAACTAAGGGATTCCAAGCATGGTAATTCTTGAAAATACTGAGCCGCTTGAGTACTGCACATGATATCATCAAACATGTCAATCGCTGCACCGACGGCGCTGTCGTTAGAAAATGCATAGAAAACGAGTTCTCTCGGACTTATACCAGATTCCTTCAAGCTTTGAATTGGTCTTTTAAAAATGCTTGTATTTATTTTTAGTACCTGGAGAGTTTTTGGAAGATTGGATAAAAACCGTTTTCCGCCATCTTTATAAAAATCCTTGAAGTAACTTAAGGCTTCTTTTTGGGGGTCATAACTCTGTATGTTGTAGCCAAACGAATACGTTGGCTCTGAATATATAAATACATTTATAGTAATAGTAAGTGACCATAGTACTTTACTAGTTTATATATATATATATATATAAAATCACACATACTAGTATCTGGAAATGTTCTGTTTAATAGATTTGCATAATCCTTAAAACTGCCACTTGCAATTCTAATCAAGAATTCTAAATGTGTCAAATTTGAGTATTTGGTGTTGATATAATCCATGGTGATGCAGTCTTTGTCCCATATTTCAGAATCCCTGTCAAGTATTAGGGACTCTAGGTTATGAGATGGTTGTATATTTGTAGGTAGAGTATATCCATTAGGAACTAAAATTGCGCAACTGATGAGGACGAGTTGTTTTAATTCGAGATTATTTTTGTGGAATTCCTCCAGATCATCAATGGTAATCACACTATAGCGAATTTCCGCTCTTGTAGACAATGGAGGACATGTGATGTGATTGATGCGCCTTCTCTTCCTCAAAGAATGCCGATATTCTTGGTTAAGGTGGGTGGCATTATGTGGGTGAGGATGAGCCCGAGTTGGGACACGACCGGCCAGGTAAGGTCTCGTATTGTTACGATTTTGGCTCCTGTTATTTTGAAGCATGTTTAGATTGGCATAGGCGTTTGCAACAGGATCAATGCTAGGTAATCTTCCTTTGTCCATATTTGTAAGACTATGCAAAGTTTGTTTTATGCTAAAATTGTTGTGAAAGGTTTTTTTATTAGAGTTTTTAAGAAAGTTATTTGGAATTGAAAGAATAAGTCTCTTATTGTAAATGAATGAAAAAAAAAGATTAAATCAGAAATCAAGATGTGGCGCAATACATCTGTGCCACAGACCTATATTTATTCTTTATGAAACAGAGCTATCGCTACGCAGACATCATATGAGCAATAAGTAGTATGATCACAGTTCATCTTTTTTTCGTTTAGAAAATAGGATAGTACGCTCTATATACCCAAACACAATTATAAGACTATTTTCGTTACTTAACAACTCGTTGAGAACTATTTACATTTACTAACTATATGGGCATCAATCTCTTGATTGACCCCATTATACTCATGTAGTTTTATATTGATGAATTGAAACTCGTACAGATCTTCGTTTGTACCAAAGTACTCCTTTAATATAAGCAAATGTTCTTTTTTTAGTAATTTCATGCTGTTGCGAATTCTGGGAGTTCTTTATTCCAAACAATCCATACTATTATTTTCTGAGTGATCACCAGGATACGATTTTTTGAAAAGTTGTAAAGTGAGAATAGCAAGTGTTCATTATTATTATTATTAAATTAATTAGGTACTTTTTATTATTTAAAATGTCAAGGGTATATTTTGCCTTTTTTTAACATAGATTCTTTTTTTATAACCTTTTTTTGCTAACTTTTTATGTTAACTATTATGTATAAACCTTTTTTTTTGAAATGCAAGAAATGTAGTGTGGTATATTGTTTCTAAATGTGGAAACTGAATATTCTTAGATCAATAAATGGCGTCATAACTTTCAAAATATTTTGAGCAATGTTCCATGTTCGCAGGAGATGAGCAAAGTGAATTAGCATTTGAAGAAAAAGGAGTGGAAGTTATAATACTGATGGCAGATGATGATGTTGATGTCGAAGATGACTGAGTAGGTCTTTTGATTGCGCGCGGGAAGTTAACAAACTCGGTAAACTTGTAGCCAAGCGATGGGTGGTTACGAAGAGCGTCTGCTCGAAGGCATTCCTCGCTGCAATAAAGAGAATTCTGCAATACAAATGTCAGTCATATTACTTTATTACTGCACTATGCAACTACTTACAGAAAGGACATCAACAGCGCTGTCACAGTATGTACACCAATTAGTATTCATTTTATGGTCAAAGGAAGGGGAAGGGGAGTAATGAGAATGAAGGAAGTATAATAAAGAAGAAGAACGAGAAGAAGAGATGAGTCAGAAGTATTTATGCTCATTACGATGCATAAAATCTAGTGTGTGTGAATATCTAAAGTGTGAGAGAATGGTGCAACTTGCAATCATCATCATCTCTTTTGATAATCAAAAACACGTCAGATTGTTCACACAAATGGTTTTTAAAGTTTCCTCCAATAGAAAAGAGTCAGATCATCTCTATCGCATTCTAGCTCTCCAAATTGACTTTCCCAACTTAAAATCGTTTTCAAACTTTATTTCATTTTACACGAACAATGGTCACTTATGTCCTCTTGATTTCTTATTTACTTAAATTGAAACAAGTAATACTTTCATATTATAAATAAAAGTGATGATCATATCTCTCAAGAAAGTACTGATATCGAACGCGGAAGGAACAGAGGGTCTGAGCGTTAATTCATTTAAGACTATTTTTTATTTCGAGTAAGACGAGGATTTTGTATCACTTGAAAAAAGAGCAGTGTGGGGAAAAAATAAGCACTTTTTGCAGTGCAGGATGTATGTTTTTAGTGTCATGTTTTAAATATTTACATTGAAGGAAGGGGCTTGATGGTATTGGGTATTTTTAGGGTGGTGTTGCTGATTTTCACAGTAAACACAGGCGGACCTTCCCAAAATCAACTTGGGAACATCCTCCGAATCAAAAAACGGTATTAATTTATCTGATAAGGTCGGCGAACTGATATTAGAAGCACAAGAAAATGTTGGGGACAAATCTGGCACAGGCGGTAAGTTGCTAATCTGCATTTTGTATGTTCTTGGGTGTAGAAAGTATTGGAGTTTATGATTTTCTTTGCTTTTGTTCGTAGCATCTTTTGTGAAACATTCTTGTGAACAGTATAGTGAATCCTGAAAAGAGATAAGTATATGTGTTGAAACAAAAAGAAATGTAATTACTTACAGATTCACAGCTAATTGCTTTATCACAAATACAGCACCAGTTTAAATCACACATTTTATATATATATAAACCGACGCTTTTTTTAAAAGTCAAAGAAGTGAATGGGAGATTAATAGATTAAGTTCTTTATATATATATATTTATTGACCATCAAAAGTCACGAACGCAAAGGGTCCAAAAACCAAAATTTTTTGATCTGCTTCATTTATGAAAAATTTCAAAGTCACTTGGAATAAATTTCAATAGTCTGTGCATTGCGTTCTTGTTTCTGTTTAATCAATCGGAAGTTAATCAGTCGTATCAAAGAAATGAAACTTTATTTTGACCTCAAAGTGAGTTTTACTCTCTCCAGGGTTAGTAGATTGAGTATTACACTTATCATGAGTGTAAAAGAAGAGCGAGGTTAAAATCATTTACTATACATGTAGTTGTCTACTTTAGATTTAAGCTCTAATAAATTGTAGTATGAAACTTATCATGAATAGTAAAGTTACAATCCTAAACTCGAGAAGTACCGACATAGGTTGAGTTTATCACTATATTGGTCTTCCTGTAAGCTGCCTATAAGCTGATATGATCAGCGAATGGAACACAATAATATCACTAAATAGAACCAAAAAAAGCCAAGGGGTTATTCCTCGCAAACCTAAGAGTATTTTACTTGATTTGGATAAAGTAAAACAATCAGGATATCTAGAGATCAGTTCAACAACATCAATGCACTCTACTAGGGCCATTGTATAGTAAAAGACCTTGGGAATTTAGTAAAATATCATTTGATTCTTTTTGAAAAAGAGAAAGACAGAAGAATCATTACTCCTTTTTAATAAAAAGACCGAATAAGTCTTTTTTTTATTTGTTTGTTTATTGGATCTTAAATTAAGCAGCATGAAATGCATGTTTTAAGCCCTTGAACTTTTTGTTTTTTGACTTGGCAAACCCTTTTTTATAAAGAAAAAGATCATCTGCTGAAAAGTTGTTCTTTTAGTATTTCCTACTATTTACATGCAAATATTTTAGCGTTCAAAACAAGATGTATTTTTATTATAAAGAAAAGAAGAGAAAAACAGGTACCTATTATGAAGTCGCCTTTTTTTAGAAAAAAAAATAGCGGGATAAACACGTTTTTATGTTTTAAAAGCCATCTTTTCTTGTCTCTTAAAAGGGTTGCTAACAATAGGATGCATGCTGTGAAACCTGACATTGCCAATTCGCAAATTAAATATTAAAAGAAGCATGAGGCATGCTCTCCTCCATTGGTTACATTATTATTTGTTGTTTAGACAGAATGATACCATAAAACAATAAAACGTTCGGAAAAGCTCCTTATTTAGTACAGACAAATTGACATTTTGTTTATAACTATTGTTCTTGTAGGTATTCTTCAGCCATTTCACAGAATATAAAGCAAGGTTCGAATGGTCGCTGTACAAGTATCAATGTATTGTTCCAATATAATTAAATATAACAAAGCGTGTCATTTTTCAAGTGTTGCAGAAAAGAATCCATTAAATATACTTGATATAGTAAATACACCAAATAATATCAATGCATTTGTGGAGATACTAAATTCGACCGACTGATACTTTATATTTGAATCAATGAAATGAATTGATCTTAAAACCAAAAAAAGGAGAATCACATATACTCCTAATGCGCCATCACACACAGGCGTTTTTTTCATTGCGGCATTTAATATTCACTGACAGATACAAAATAAGCTCATGTCATTGTTGATCCGAAAATATTAAAAAAAGCAGCGTGAGCGTTTTCCCAATTTGAGTTTGTAACGGAATATCTCGCGCTGACAATGGAAAGAGAAAGAGAGAGATTTATTAATAAATACAAACAAAACGATCTTAATTTCAGTGTCAGCCCATCTTATCGTACATGCACTTGGTTTCAAAATAATAACAACAACAACAATGACTAAGGCATTATTAATACTATTTGAAAATAGATACTATTAACAATGTATTTTTATAATACAGAAAGTAATCTACTTTTGTAATAAAACCCAATTTGTTCAAGCAACAAAAAGTGGCGTATGTTATTACAATAAAACGGGAATCGTACTTTAAATCCTCACGTGAGATCAAAAAGTTGATAATAAAAGCAAGCCAAAAAAACCAACAGTTGCACACATGTATTTTATTCAGGTTCATGTTTCATTCCACTAAAGAGAGAGCGTCAAAGAGTCTACGTCGACTCACCACCAAATCATCATCAAAAGCACAGCAACAGCAGCAGCAAAAATGCCTGGAATTACCAAAAAAGATTATAAAGGCACTTTATAACTACAGAGCAAAAGCACCCCACGAATTATCCTTTGTAAAAGGCGACTTTTTTCACGTTGTGAATAGAGAAAACGATCAGGAATACTTTGAGGCCTGTAATCCCGCCTCCAATCTAAAGGGACTTGTCCCTGTTTCTTATTTTCAGGTTATTGATAGAACCGAACGCAACTTGGTTGTGCATAGACCCATCTCTACGTCAACTACTTCAACAAACACTTCTGACGTTGACTCTGGTTACTCAGACATTTCAACTCAAGGTAATACAAGTCTTGATATTTTGTTAATGTGAAATGAGGCCGATTTGCTCACATGTTTACAGTAAAAGCAAAAAAGAAGTCGCAGATTTACGGCGTTGTAATGTACGATTTCAAAGCAGAAAGACCTGATGAGCTAGACGCCCAAGCAGGAGAAGCCATTGTGGTGATTTCGCAGTCCAACCATGAATGGTTTATCGCCAAGCCTATCGGTAGACTAGGAGGACCAGGACTTATTCCAGTATCGTTTGTACAAGTAAGGGACGCACAGACGGATGAAGTAGTTGTGCAGGACAAATTACTATTTCACTTGAACAAGGAGGAGGATGAAATATATGAGTCTAGACCGCTCATGATGGTCAATAGCGTGTCAGTTGATTCGTACATACTTGAGGGAGATCAATACTGGTTTGTGATTTATGCAAGTGTAAGCAATGGTTTACACAGAATATTGTATCGACTATACGAAGGTAAAGTCTTACATTTGATACACAAAGTATTTATATTAACTTGTTGACATGAATTAGATTTTTATGATTTCCAAGTCAATTTAATGACGCTTTATCCAGCAGAAGCTGGTAAGCCCGTGGGCGACAGAATACACCCCTTTATACCAATACCTTTAGCAAATGTGGATGAAGCCATCACAGGTAAAAGTTGAATGGCCTTGTTTGTTACGTTTTAGTTCATACGTTTAGTATCATCTTAGTTTCACGACAAATAGATTTGGACCAATACTGTAAAAGTCTGTTGCATTTACCGTCATATCTCGCACATTCAGATCTTATTCAGAATCAATTGTTTGGTATTCATGAAGGAGATGTTGAATTGGACCATGATCCAAGAAACAACAATAGCAACTTGGATGCCATCAGCACAACAGCAAGTCATACAATGTCACGAACACCTTCGATTGTACCTACCCAGTCTTCGTATGGCCAGCACATCAAAGTCAAGATTATTCACAAGGATGATATATTTGCTATGAAAGTGCCGGCAGATTGCTCATTGGACTATTTACGCTCCAAAGTGTATGATCGCATTGGGCTAAAGCAAACAGAACTCAAGTATAAGAACGAAGCGAGTGGTCAAATCGAGCCCTTACAAAGCGAGTTGGATATGGAAGAGGCATTTGTGCTGGCCATTCAAAGGGGTAAAATCACTGTACTTGCAGAGTAAAAAAGTGACATTTGTATCATTATCATTATCATTATTATTATTATTACACATACGCATTTATATATACTTTTATACATATATTTCATATATATATTTCATATATATACTTCATCATTCCTTCCCCCGTTATCCCCCTATTTTTGTCCTTTTTCTGTTTATTATATTATTATTATATATTATTATTATTATTATTATTATTATTATCATATTATCATATTATCATATTATTATATTATCATTTATCATTATACTATATTATATTATATTATATTATATTAAAAGCAGCATGACTTCTCCTTTTGTTTTGATCTTGTTCTTTGTGTCATCCTCCTTAAACTCGAATCGCCAAACTGCACTCCACTTCCACTTCTTTCTGGATCGATCTGTCCTGTTTCTATTTTACTTAGAATCGATCTTGCACATTTAAAAAACATATCCTCCACACCATCTCCTGTCAAAGCACTTGCTTCCAAAAACATCATTTCTAGTTTATAAATATATAACTTAGCAACAATAACGGAATAAATACCTTTTTTATTTACTTATTTATTTATTTTTTACCATGTTCCTGAGCAAATCGACTGGCTTCTAAATACGAAACTTCCCTTTCCTCTCCTTTATCATTCTTATTTCCAACTAATAGAATCACAATCTCGGGATTAGCGAGTGCTCGTACGTCTGTTAACCAGGAACGAACGCCCAAAAACGTATCACGACTAATATGATTATAAATATATTACACATTCATATATAAACAAATAAAGAGTAGAAAAAAGGGGAAGAGACGTTATATTGTTCATTTATTTTATTTCCACAACAAGAAGCATAAAACTATCAAACTAAACTTACTTGCAAATATCGTATATCACTAATGCCCCTGCTGCTCCACGGAAATAGCTCTTGGTAAGTGACCGAAAGCGTTCCTATCAATATATTAAGCACACTAATAATAGCAAAGCATAATATGTGTGCATTTACCTGCCCTGCTGTATCCCATATTTGCAATTTAATGGATTTATCTGCTATTTGTATAATACGGGTTCCAAATTCCATACCAATCGTATTGACAGAATCCTTTTTAACTATTTATTTATTTATTCATTACTATTATTATTAATGACCTTCCTATTATATCCTTACACTGGTTTTCTAAAAAATGGTATAATAAGCAGGATCTAAACAATAATAACAATATCAACAAGTGCCCTTAAAGCTCTTTTTACTTCAAAAATACTTACTTTCCACCGCCTGAGTCACCAACAAGTAATAGTTTTAAAAGAAAATCTATGAAATCAAACTAAGTAAAAAAAAAAAGAGAGAGAGAGAGAGAGAGAGAGAATGTGTGCACTTTATCGTTTTTTTTTACCATAAGCATCGGCCAACATTATATACGAAATGAGATGAGATAATGACGATAATGTAATAATATAATAATAACAATATAAGACAAGTAATATATATGAATAAATAAATAAGTGGAGAGAGAAAGAGTGGGTGAGTGAGAAAAGACGAGTAACAAAAGAAAGCGAGAGAATAGTCGGACATGGCAACATGAGATACTCGGAAATCAACCAATCAAATTCCCGATTTCACTTAACCTTCTATAAATAAGCTCCTGTACAGGATCAGTTTTTAAATTCTACTTTTTATTTGTAAAATACGTTACTATTTCATCATTTCCTTTCAATTTAATATGAACTATTTTAGTTATACTATTATATAAAACATATATATCTGCTGCAAGGTCACTTCTATTGTATTGTTACTGCCATAAGTAAAAGTTGGTTGTGCGATAGAGGATGAGTGTGAGTGTGTGTAAAATCTTTTTAAATCTACATACAAGTCAAGGTGAATAAAACGGGAATCCACATTATCTAACTGTCATTCATTCTAGTATATCCCATTTTTATATTGTGACTTTATACTATTGATATTAAAACAGTGCCTGGATCATTGTCTGTTCTTTTAGGGTTTTCATCAAATCAAGAAAGAGAGCTTTAACAAGATAAAAGAAAATATGATTACCGATAAACCTGTTATTATCTTAAATAGAGAGTGATGTACTGTCTTTTTTAAAAAAAAATGAGAAAAAGTTACAAATTAATGAGAGGCATTACAAATAAATGAGAAAAATGATAATAATTATTGAGAAAGGGGGCATATATCATGTGTACAGAGTATATTTCAGGCAGTGAGCAAATAGTGGTTGGTAGCCATGTAGCAACGTTCATAAAGGTATATTGTTTCCCGATGAAGAATAGTATGATGTAAAGCAACAGAGTAACGCATCAATAGGACAGAGGTAGATTCAGTAGATACGATGTCTGGCTCGCCAGACATACTATATTTCATTATTTTAGTATCATGCCTTGGGTTAATACCAATCTCTTCACCTCTCTTAAACCCCCTTTTTTTTCTCATCAACCTTTTCTCAATAATTATTCTCCTTTTTCTCATTTTTTTGAAAAAGCGCATATATAAAAGTGTATTCATCTTTAGAAATTCAAGGATATGTCCGAGAAATCGGGAATTGAACATTATTCACAAGTTTTATTGAGCAGAAGGGCTCCATAGCTCCCGATTTCTACTCCTTGAGGTGTAAAGTAAATATGTGTTCAATGTCTTTTTATTAGGATGATGAAAAACTTGTATGTATGATATATATTCTTTAATAAAGTTTAAAGCTTTCGTGTTATTAAGCCCTATTACTTTCCTTGCTATTCATAAAAAATGCTTGAACTAATTCTTTTTACTAACATAAGCAATCTGGCTTGTCATTGCGGTAGAATGAAATAATAAAATGTATTTTGGGATTTATCCTTTGAATTCAAGTGAATTGCGCGTGTTCAAGAGGTTTATGCAAAGTTTGTACAAATCCGATTGGTACGAATTAAAACTCATGAACGCTCCCTCATACACGAGCAGAATTATGCAGAATTTCATTTCAACAAAAATAAAGTGACATGCTGGGAATATGGGCATATTTGAAGAAACACAACATGATGGGTAAAGCTATTACGTACTATTAATAGCAGTTTCATTTTATTTAGTGTGATTTCCAGTTCTGAAACAAGCTAGACACATGATCTTGAATAAAACTAATCTTTTCTGTAATGCCAGTTTAGATTCTTCAACTGATACACATAAAATTAAATTACGCAATACTACGAAATCATGATGATGAAGTGTTTTTTATACTTGGATAAATTCTCATGGAATTAATAGCAACTGCATAGAAACATTTCTGTTCCTTACACCCCCTTCTCTACTTCTGCATGCCCCTTTTATCCTCATTTCTTTGCTCAGCAAGGAAGTGCACATGATTAACGCTTTATAAATAAATAAAAATTCTAAAAGTGTATTCATTATTTACACGTAAAGTAATCATGTATTTAAACGGGTACTAAAGAAAAATATGTAAAGCATTATAATCTTATTTATTCTTCATTAAGATTATCTAAAAATATCTTGAACACAAACAACATTTACCACTGCTATTATGCAGCTAGTTTCGCGACCACAAGACAACTTTGAAGATAACTCTGCTATGGTACATGGCGGTCATTTTCCTTTATAAAGTGATAACTGCAGTCCGATCAAGTCTATAATATTTGAAATTTGTTTTTTATAACAATATAATCTTCAACCAAATCAAGGCGAGATACTCTAAACTTGAGGAAAACGTACTTGGGATTGTGACACTGCGGATCTTAATACAGAAAAAAAAAGTGGTGATAATGCAGATCTATTCTTAAAAGTCCTACCAATCATGTAGACACTATTTGTATGTTTTCTAAATTTCCCAGGGATTTTCCTACAAGGTAACATATAAAAGAGGAAAATAGATATATCCAAAGTTGAATTTTAGGACTAACTTGGCGTTTTTTTTAAGGAGATGCAATACATCTAACGGTTCTCTTTTGTTTGTTTAAACTCTGGTCGTTCTCGTTCGCGTCGTCTCTGATCGTATGCTTATAGTTTGCTATAAAGTATCTTTTCTGCTTTAGGACGACCGATGGCCTATTTTTAACTGAGAATCATGATGTATGTCTCTAGTGAAATGGCTGAGGAGAGTGACATGCATTATAATGATTGGATGACAACTATTTTCTCCTTTAACCACATTTTGATATATAAATACCAAGATCTTTATTGAATCAAAATAGATATACATTTCTTTTTACCTTTAAAACATCAAATCAAATATGAAGCTTTCAGTCACTTTTTTGGTTCTTTTTGCCTTAGCTCTACAAATCCTTTTGGTTAACGCTATCGAAGAGTGCGACTGTCAATATGGCTGCTCCAGAACCTGCTCAGACTGTTTGGGCCAGTGTGCTTTGAACAGTAGCAAGGATGATATGTCTGGATGTCTGGGTCATTGCCGTACAGCTGAAAGATCTTGTGCTAGACGATGTGTTCAAGACAAGTAATCATATGAAGAGTTACAAAAAACATGTATCAAACTTTATCTACAAGGCCCTCAAAGACTGCCTCTATTCTCTCCAATTGACAGAAACTGGTTTCTCTTGTATATTTTGAAAATAAAAAAATAACATTTTACTGGGATTATAAATAGCCTTGTACCTAACTAAAAAAGCACTCCAAGCTCAACATCTCTTTGGTTTATCTTTGTGATGTTTATAAGTTCAGTATCAAAGTTGTATTGAAAAGTTATTCATAAATTGGGATCAGAGATGGGGCTACCTTTTTAAAAGTGGGATGAATGAAAATCAAATATCACTTATAAAAACTACCTTTTTTCTGCGAGTTACAGCCAAATAATTCGAGCACTTCTCTCTCATAAAAACAAAAGAATCTGTTTTTATACATCATACGTATATTCTTGAATGTGGGAATTAAACACTGAGCTCTTTTACAAAACATAACATCTTTAAAACTTGGTAGTTTATTGGGTTGGAGTTTTAATTTGAAGATTTTTATGCAAAAAATGCGTAGCTCATTCAGGCTTTCTTACAGCCATGTGAATGCCTAACACTTCTTCGATACTTAATAACGCATGATGGAGATACATAAAAGTGGTATGCTGAAATAAAAGTAATTATCGTTTGATAACTTTCATATTCTATAAAAACTTAATTAATATATTAGTCACACTTTCAAATGGTAACTATCGTATTCTTAAGAAGTATAGAAATCACAAAGCCGGTTTTTTGTTTGCTTATATTGTCAATCAATTAAATAGCGCCTTCTAAAAAAAATAATGGATAAACCTCTCCATGTCCTTAAAAGACTTTTTTTTTCTTTTTTAAGTTGGCAACTGTCTTTATTTTTTATTTCGCTTTTTTAAATAACATTAAATTAACGCAGAAAATGGCTAGAGGAAGAAGTAATATCACGAAATATTTGAACATTTTATTGAACTTGTTAATAATTAAATGATCGATAGAACGTACCCAAGTATCCAATAGATTAGGAAATCAAGCATCAAGCAGCGTTCTTTTGCCTCCTGTACTGCTCCAATATATAGGTGCCTTAAATTCTGATTATTCATATGTGCAAAGAGCTGAAGAGGCTGTACAAAAAACGGCTGAAAAGGCCAAGGAGACTTGTCCAGCAAATACAACAAAGTCCTATAAGAATAGAAGGTAGAGATTTTTGGATTGGTGTCATGCTTATTGCCCACCGAGACCTTTAAATGAAATCCCTGATGA
>VCJJ01001231.1:55321-66509 GCA_024139415.1 Backusella tarrabulga
TCCAGCAAGATATTCATAACTGGACTTGATCCTGGTGTGGTTTCTACCGCTGTCCTTTGTTCCTCAAACATCTAGAATCTATACGAAAGTATAGCTCGATACCAACTGCTCTCAAGTAGTGATACTAACGCGGTGCATGATGAAGACCGACGGCATGACATCTCCCTTAATGTTACTGCTAAGCAAGTAAATCATCATAATCTCATGCATGTACAAAAAAGAAAACGAGAAGCACGCATCCGAAACAATAAGCTACCAAATAAGAAAGTGTTACAAGCGGAAGCGCTAACCAGGAGGATCAGAACAAACATGTTCCATCAGAAGCTCTATTCAGAGTACCGCCGCAGTTTTGTTTCGCAAAAAAGGATCTCACGTTCTCAATCTTATTGGCAACTGGAATCGAATTACCACTGGAATGAAAGGCCATACAAGACGAAAAATAAAACCCTTACTTGATCGGCTCCGATCAGTCAAGCGTGACCATACGATGACTGTAAATGAGTATAATACAACAATCACTTGTAATTCTTGTTTTGGTCCGACTATCAAGCAAAAGCTCTACAAAGATGGAAAATGGATTGAGATTAAAGGAGCTGTTGTATGTTACAACGATGCCTGCCCAAGACGACTTGACAAAAATATCACCACCATCAACCGAGACCAAAATGGCGCTTTCAATATATCTGTTGCTGGTTTCAGTAAGATTATGTCGCAGGATCACCTCCCTCTCCCTGTTTTCAATCCTGCAACTTACAAATCAACTATGTAAGTAATTAACATAACTAAAGTTATATTTTAGCCAGAATCTTATACAAACGTTGTAGTTACAAGCTTCACAAAAATGAACCACCAGCTCCAGTACCAAATTTGGAATGAAAAGTCGCATTTTTATTATTATGATCCTTACTCATATATAACGATTGCTCTTTGGCTTTGCATAGTGAAGAAGGTCTCGTGTCACAATGTCATTTGTTTGTGCTCTAAAATATAAAACAGTTGTCCATTTTTTATTAATAAAATGACATTTTTCACGTTTCGTACTTTCGTTCTTTCGTTTTTAACAATATCAATAATATTCACTATTATGTCGAAGACCTAATAAATATTGTGATACAACTGTCAAACAATATCGTTAGTTTAAATTATTATATGTGCATGATTTGAGTTTGACATGTTCTTGATCTTTTGGATGAACTTTTTATAATTCATGTGAAGCAATTCATTACTATTCTTCACTTTTTCTTTCTCTTTTTTTTTTAAAAAAAAAGAATGAACGCGTAAGAAATGGACGTGTGAAAAAAAGGAGCGTGTCAAAAAAAGCACCTTATCATTAAAAAAAAACGCGGTATAAAAAGGACTAAGTTTTTCTTTTTTTTCTTTTTTTTTTCTTCTTCCTTTTCTTTATCGCTTTTCTCTTCTTGAAGATTTCTACAGTCCTTTAAAAACAAGTAAATATTCATGATTTGGTATAAAGTAAAATACACGTTATATTAAAAGCAAGATATGTATAGCATGCGTCTCTTCTCTTCCGCTCATCCCATGGCTTCGTTCTTGCTATCATCATAACAGGTATGTTTATAGGCTATTTATATACTGTATAAGGAAGTGGTCACTGAGAAAGAGTGTTTTGATGTAACCATTCCTTCCTCTCCGATGGTCCCTTTGGTGCCCCTTGCCTCTCCCTCTTCATCTTGATTTTCTTTTTCACAAGTCATTGTGATCAAGGTAAAATCAGTTGTTTTTATGGAAAAATAATTTTTTTGCTAACATCTTTTTTCGTAAACAGATAAATACACACATACATAAATCAACAGGTAAATAAAGATTAATATGTTATGGTTATATTCAGAAGCTTATACAATATTTTAGTTGAAAACTGCACTTAACCTACAACTCTGCTCCATGGATATGGACACCAAGAGTTCCCCCGAATGGGTGACCAATTTATAATCTCTTATGAAAACTAAATATTTAGGATCACTTTTTCATAGTGAGCTATATATAAATTAAGGCCATCTCTCAATGAGTAACTATCCCCATAGTATCCAGGTTTACTTTTAGTATAAAAAAGGGGTGAATACTTGGACCATAAGTATATCTCATTTGCTATATCTTTGTCGTTCAATGCATTCTTTGGGGGTTAAATTTGGAGTTTATATCAGTTGCTGTAGTTGGTATTTTATAACAGTTTCTGTTTTCTTTGGAAAAAGAGAATGATCTTTATTTTAAACTACATATATATAAAACTTATTGTGTGACTAAAAAAAAACAGACATAGTAGAAGTTTAATGGGGAGATGCCAATGCACCCATTGGATCATACGCAGGAAGTACTGTAGGTTTCGTATCCAACAAGGAAACTAGTTTACGAGGTACATCACCTTTCTCAAGAACAACCTATATAAAATGTAAATAGAATGCGCGAATTACTTGGGTTGTAACTTACCTGATACACAAACTCTGAGAACCATTCATCGCTCATGACCCAGAATCCCTTGTCGCCTGAATCGTCGCCCCAAGAGTTCTCGACACGCCATCTTACAGGTAGTCCATCGCTATCCAAATGAACACCTGTAAAGACCATAGCATGTGTCATTAAAGATTCTCCAAAGACCAATCTCTGTTCCTTTGTCATGTTGAAACGCGTAGAGAAGGCCAGATCGTAATTAAAAATGTTTGTATCCATTGCACCAATACGACCGCTGCTAAATTGACCTATAACATGTGTAAGAATGATATGATTCCTATATAGGTGACTGGCTTACCAACATCACAGCCAAACCAAACGGGTGAACCCGTTTTTAATACATTAATGGCAAGTCTCTTCAAAGTGGATGCTGTGGTATTGACATAACGGATGGGTTTACCGCCAACAACGTTTCCTAAGCGATCTACAGTATAGAGTCGATCTACAGGGTTTCTTGGGTCATTGATAAGAGACATGGTTTCATGAATCTAGAATTATACCATCCATTAGTATATTTTCACGTATTTTTAGAAGAAGATACTTTACAGGATAACCGATGATTTGCTTCATAAAGACCTGTGGCGTCATATTAGAGGCATGATGGTACTTGCCACTCTTATCATAAAACTCCCATTCAAAGTCGATAGGAGGCTCGCCCAAGCAGATGGCAAGGATTCTGAAAATCTCTTGCAACATCTCCTCCTTTTGGATACGGATTTGACGAGCGGGTACGTTTTGCGATACGGCATCACGAATCTTTGTAGCAAACTCACGAAGTTTGACAGTGACAAGCCAGTCGAGACGGCTTGAATTGGATGAGGAATAGGTTTCAGGAAATACGGATTTGGGAACCACGCCGTACTAAAATAAAATTAGTCTTTGTTGTAAAAGTTGATTGTATATAAACCTTACCTTCTCAACAATGTTTACAAACATGTCCTATAGGAGGAGGTTAATAAGTTTGATAGTAAACAAGAAGCTTTTTCTTACCCATTGTCCACCATCACCAACTGGATCAGCCAACAAGTACTGTACAACTCGATCATTAACATCAGTATCGGCCAAATCAAGCATGTTTTCAAGGAACCAATTGGCCTTTTCAAATTTGTCATAAAAGAACAGGTAACTTTGGGAAAGTTCAAAATCCTCTCTGAGTTTCAATCGATTGATAGCAGCTAATCGCATGACGTTGGTGCCTGCAAAGAGCCAGCATCTTCCTGATGACTTTTGATTGGTGGGGGCACCCTCTACATCCAACTTGACATTAAAAACATGTTCATCTTTCAGGGCGGCTCTTGGATTCAGCAAGACATTGGTGGGGTTGTTTCCAGCAACGGCATTCATGGCGAGCAGATTCTTGTTATCCTGAGAGAAGCTCTTGGAGTACTTGCGAATGTCATCGCCTGTGACGGGAGCATAACGGACGCGAATCTCTTCATCACTTAGATTCAATGTGGATAGGGATTCCTGAATATAGGAGATGCCGATTTGACGTGAATAGACGACCTCCTTTTCATCATAGGTTTGATCCTTCTTTACTTTAGGTTTAGAGTTTTCTGCTCCCATTTTTTGAAGAAAAGAAAGAGAAATGGAAAAGGAAGAGAGAGAAAGATTTTTATAACAAAATTTGCAAGATCAGTTTTAACTATTAATGTTTAGAGAGAACAAAAAAAACGCGTAATAAACAGCTTCACGAGATCTAAATATTTCCCCCCCCCCTCTGAATCGGATTTCTTGATCAGATAAGGTTCAGCGATGAACATAATTTTTCCTTCTTGTGGTCTTTATAAGTTGATCTGATAAGAAAAAAAATGACATTGGAGACCATATTATTCGTAATAATAAAATGGTATTCATACCATCATCCAAGATATGAAACCAATAAGATGTATCAAATCATGCACTTTAAAATGTTTATTTTCTCATGAACGTCGGCGGTAAAGTCAAAATAAGTAAATAAAAATACGTGATCAAAATAAGAAATAAAGTTTACTTTAGGACTTATATTATTGAAACTATCAATGATGAGATAAAGCATTAAATGGCTAACGTATCTTTATTATTTGAGGAGAACTGTTATTTGTGAGAAGTAGATGAAAGACAATATATGCATGAATTGGTTTTGATGCCTCAAAGAAAAAAAGGGATTGTGTGTTATGTACGAATCTTACAAAGATAACGGTCAACATAAGACAGATAGCTGAATGAATACATGCCCTCTTTTACTTACAAACCATTGTCATTTATCTTTATGTTTAACAGAGTAACAAGGAGGAAGAGGTGTGATTGTAGCAATGTGAAAAAGTTCAACCAGGGGAACCACTATCATATCTTGATATCGGAAAAACGATATCACTTCATCATCAGGTACTACAATATTTCAAACAATTAATACCTTTCGGAATAATTTCTTGATTATGCGGACTATGAGTGATCAGGTTCTTTGGCTGATAGCTGGAGGACTTGTTTATGGGATCTTATTGTTGGTAAGATTATGAAACTGATTGGACGTTTTATTGTAAAATTTAATTACAAACAATGGACCAGAAAGTGTATCCCTTTAACATATTATTTTACATTTATAGTATATATTGGTACCTCAAACAAAAAGCTTATTTTTTAAGAGTGTGTAATATAGTTGCATTTCCTTAAAAACCAAAAATTGGGATATTGTAAAACACTCGATGCATCTTTACCCCCAAAATAGAGCACCGCTTCCATCTGTTTGACAGCCATCATATTGGCCGAATACCATTAACTCTCTTCTTTGGTAAAAGTCAACTTTTTCCCTTTACCCATTATACATTCTCTAGCGATGACATACGAAAACAAGTCACTCGTGGCTTACTCCACCAAAGTAAACCCAACCAGACAAAAATTATATTTTTTTTTCTCTCTCTCTCTCTTTTTTCCAAGAAAAAAAATAATAAAAAATGAAGCATCTCGCAGCTTACCTTCTTCTTGTTGCTGGTGGTAACCAACACCCCACCGCCGACCAAATCAAGGCTCTCTTTGCCTCCGTTGGTGTTGAATCCGAAGCCTCTCATCTGGATGCCCTTGTCAAGGCCATGGAAGGCAAGACTGCTGCTGAGGTAGGAGCGTGTGATATATTTTAAGGTACAATGTATTAACTCCTTTGAATAGGCTATTTCTGAAGGTATTCCCAAGCTCGCCTCCGTCTCTGCTGGTGGTGTTGCTGTCTCTGCTGGTGCCGCTGCTGGTGGTGCCGCTGCTGAAGAAGCTGCTGAAGAGGCCAAGGAAGAAGAGAAGGAAGAATCTGATGATGTAAGTGTAGCAATGTTCTTTTTAACGGGATGATATAAGCTAACATTTTCTTTCAATAGGATATGGGTTTCGGTCTCTTCGACTAAACGAAATAGATTCAAATGAATATATATATATAATATAAATATATAAAATAATAAACATCATCTTTCACAAATATCAGGTCGATTTTTAGTGGCTTAGTTCCTTGTTGCTCATCCAATGACGTAGCATTTCCTTTTTTGTTTGGAGCCGTGATGTCCAGATTTATTTATTTTTTCCCTTTTTTTTTGTTTTCTTGTTTTCTTTTTCTTTGTAATATTAAAATGTCATCAGAAGAAGAATTGGTAAACAGTCTTTTTCATCTAAGAGAAACCAATAAATATTAACAAATGCTTAGAAAAACGAGCAATTGTTTGGCTCAAGTGACGAGGAAGAAGAAATGTCTGACCTTGATGGAGATCAGGGTAAAATGAAAAAAAAAGCAACAACTAAACAAGTGAGATTAACAATAACTATACAGCATCCGATCCTGAAACACAACCTGAACAGCAAACCGAAGAGACTGAAGAGAGACAGCAGACAAAACTCCCTTCGTTTAAAAAACGTGCCCGTCAAGTGGATGATGAAGAGAGTGCACGTCTTGAAGAAGTGCGTCGTGAGATTCGTGGACTTAAAAATACATCGCCCAAACCTCATGTTAGTTTTCAACAGCAAGAAGAGGATGACACACCCATGGATCCTCGTGAAGGTAAGATGAGAGAGTAACAAACTTTATAAATCTAACACATCCTAGCTTTACGACATGAAATCGATAGAGAGTTTGAAAAGGCATTAAAGAGCGGTAAAAAGAAGAGAAAGAAGCAGGATGGTGAGGACCTTGAACGTTCCATGGATGAGGAGCTATCAGAGTTGAGAGAGCGTATGAAGATTGCGTCTGAAGAAGATGCGATTGCAAATGGAAAGCGAAAGGCTGCGCTTTCCAAGCTAAAGTTGCTGAATGAAGTGACAACTTATCTCACAAAGTAAGACAGAAACCATAAACATGATCATTATTAACACTTTGTATTAGTAAACACTTGCATGATTCCATTCTCGACAATGGTTTATTGGAAACCATTCGACTTTGGCTCGAGCCATTACCCGATCGATCATTGCCCAGTTTGGATATACAAAGCGAGATGTTGGAAGTGCTTGATAAGTTACCCATTGCAGGCGACCATTTACGCGAGAGTGGTGTCGGCAAGATTGTTTATTTTTACACAAAATCGCCTCGTATTGAACAGGCCATGAAGAGAAAGGCGGATCAATTGGTGGCAAAGTGGAGCCGTTTGGTCATCAAGCGTAGTGAGAATTATAAGGAGAGACGTCACGCTGTGCAAGAGTTTAGACAGGAGGATCTGTAAGCATTAACAAGATCAGTGATCAACATGTTTAACTCACTCTTGTTTTGTAGTGTGCATAAAAGAAGAAGATACAGACCTGATGCTGAGACTGAAGAGGACAAGTAAGATTTTAATAGCAGTTATGTAATGAATCGATGAAAGATCTGACGCTATTTTCTTTAAAAAAAGGGAGGCACGTAGTTTACCTTTTGTTCGTGTTCCTCAAGCTGTTGCAGCAGATTATGATATTGTACCTCAAAGCACCGTCAGAGTTGATAAGGGTAGAAGCACCAAGGTAATAAGCCAAAAAATATATATTTATGTAAAATGACTCTTATTTACTTTTCATCGTTATTAGCCTGATAATACTTTCAAGAGATTGAACAATACAATGCGTTCCATCAAGACTGGACCCAAACGTACAACTCCAAAGGTCTCTATTGAGGGAAAGGGCATGTCTTTTTAATAGCAAAACATGCATGCTTAAATGTAAATATGGAAAAAATCAAATTTTTTTTTAATTCTTTTTTATTTTATATAAGAAAAAAAAATAAAAACAAATGAGTGAATGAATTATGTTGTGATATCATAAAAATAATTTTGTATAAGAAAGTCTATCATCTATATTACTGGTTATCTTCTTGGGCATAATACAGTTTTCTTTCTTCAATCTGTTCTTCGATACTTTTAAGATTAGGTACATTTAAATAACCTTTATGGTAGGTCAGTACTTCTTCCATTAATAGATGGGGAATAAGGTTTCTATTTTGTAATAAATAAAAACATGTCATTAACAAAGTAGAGGAGATCATTTGCACTCTGTATATATAACAACTTGAGAAAAGGAAAAGAGAAAACTTACCTTCTAGGTGCAACCTTAAGACAATGCTCAGCATCCATTTTTAGATCCAATACACTGTCATAATGAGCACCGGAACTAAATCCGATACGAAGAGAATACTCTTTTTCCGGTACACTGTGTCTATTGCGTTCGTACAACTCGAATGTAATCTGTGTCAAGACTAATGATATATAAGTTTACCATTTTATACATAATATATATACACACAACTTACAATCCAACTCGGGTAAAGTATTTCTAGGCACCTTGGTTGGCACACCAGATAGATAAACCAAGTTCAACAATGCATGTACATGTGATTCTATATAAAAAAAGAAATGAAGAAAAGATATTTAGAAGAGAGAAGAAGGAATATTCTTTTTTCCTTACCTTTTGTAAAGTATAGGCGTGTTCTCGCATTATCAGCAGACTTCATCTCATCCAAATCAGACAATATTGATTTTAACAGTGGGAAACTAATCAACATACCAATGTTCTTTTTTTCGGTGTCGGAAATACCAAATTCTTGGGTTGCAATGAAATCAAACAAGACCCTGACCTTACGATAGAGCTCTCTTAAATCAGAACCACAGCGGCCCAGCACGGGAGTGGATGCATCCGAGGAGGTTCGCACACTCACTTCGTCCTCTTCAGTGTTGCTAAAAATGGTCTGCAGAAACTGTCGATTATGAAGCGCATCGTATTTCAACGAATCGTATAGTGCAGGAATCCAAGAAGGATCAGGATAGCTCTCGGGATGCATGGAGCGACGGATTTCTGCCTCGTCACTCTCTTCGTCGGTGGAGGAGACAAAGTTGCGAAACATCTTTTCCCAACGCTCCTTGAATAAGTGTGGTGATTCAAAGCAGCACCAACGTCGTTGGATGTTATCCACGTCCATCACTACCCAGTTTTCTCGCATCACGCGCTGCATGCGTGCCATGATGCTGGCAATGTCTTGAAGGATTACGTAGGGCTGGGGCAGGTTGGCGGGCCAGCCCATCTGCGCTAGCATCCAGTCGGGTACGTCGTTGCCGGGTCTTAGAAGACCCTTTAATTGTCGCTTGACAGCATCCGCTTGGTCCTTGGCGGCATTGCTATCATCCAAGAGATACTTACTTTCTGATATCACTCCTTCTACTGATTCGGGGTCACCCAAAAACCAACGAGCAAAAACTTGGGCTAATAAAAGAAAAGACAGGTTGGTTAATAATTATTTATTTATATATATATATGTTAAGCACTTACCAGTATCTCTTACACGTCTCTCCGAACTACTAAATATCTTTACATCCTCCAAGACTTGCCGATTCAAAATATTCATATCTTTACGCAAATTCTCTGCCAAATCACGCGATTGGTGACGACCTGCATGTGTAAACTTTTTTATAACTTAATATTACCTCTTTTGACAACATCTTCTAAATAAACTTACTTCACCACCCCATTTCACAATGATTTGCAATTTGACAAGTTGGTTGGTATCGCTATCGAATTTCGGCTTTAATTGTACCTTTGTGCCATCCAATTGAAGCTTCTTTTCCAGAATTTCCTTCAACGAACGCAACTTGGGTTCATTCTCCGACGCCTTCTCGAGACAATCCTCTGTGGCCTGCAATACCATCTCCAACTGATGCTTTTGACGAAAGACAACCTCTCGTCGTGAGCCCTGCAGGAGCTTCTCAAAGGGCTCCTCCATCAATGTAATCTTTAGCTTTTCTTTGGGTGTACGATCCGCATGTCGAAAGACGGCGACAAAGCCCTTGAGTCTCCACGAGTTTTGTGGCGAGATCTCGGGTGGGATCTGATCGGCCATCGACAATGGGCGTTCCTGAACAGAGCGATAAAATGCCTCCTTCATTAGCTTTGCGCATTGATCGTAATAAAAGTCGTTTCCCTTGACAAAACTCCATCCATTGACATCAATGACGTAGGATTTACCCTGCACCCGAAGGATATCAAGACCGCACACTTGCTGGCCGAATACCTTGGATACCTTTCGTGCAATGTCCTCTTCTTCCTGTGTCAATTTTGCACGATAACGGATTTCTTTCCCATCCGTATTACGCTTCACATGCCCATCTACTGTAGGTGATCTTTTATATGTTACAAAAAAGGCAATTAATAAAAAATATAGAAAATATAAAAATAGTAAAAATAGTAAAAATAATAAAAAAGGGGGAATGCTGGTTCTCTACTTTACTTTCTTGTTTCCGCATAGACAAAGGTAGGGCCCACAGTGTACAATTTAATGTCCTCGCAGTTCTCTGTTTCCATCAGCTTCTCATAGATCCAGGAACCCTCAGCGGACGGTGTGTTCAGGTCGGGATCAAATTCACTTGATTTATTACCAATCTAAAATAAAGAAATGTAACCATTATTTTACTATTATCACTAGATGGTAATCAGGATGATTACCTTTCTAAATAAGCGTCTTCCTCCACCTCCCTTTTTTTCCGAATAATAAATATTGATGTTGTGATCTTCACCGTCCGCAGGCTTCTCAATGAAGGTCTTTTCAAGATAGGCGTGATCGACCTCGATGCCGTCCTTCAGGCTCATGTTGATGTTCTTTGAGTTGCAGGCATAGCGACCCAGCACTCTATCGAGATCCATGCCCGAACATTCCTTGAACGCAAGTTTGGCATCCTCGTTGCTGATTTTAGCCCCGCCATCCCTTGAAACAACCAAGCGAGGTGGGGTCGGAACACCAATCGAATCCAAGATGGAGAGCACGACTCGTCTATCCCACAGCAATGTTTGCATATGCACATTGTTGACCACAAACGGCTTTCGTAGCTTGGTGTACTGCTGGGCCTTCTCCATCGGGAACCCGCCAGAGAAGAAACAAATCAGGAAGTCACATCCTGGCCAGTTTTCAACCTCTATTCTTTATTCCGTTAGTTCACAAATACCATCATCGTTATTTCCACGCCAAACCTTCGTCGATAATTGTCTTGTCTCCAAAAATAACAATCTCAAAGTCGCCATGTGCTAATAAACGGTTGAGAATGTGTCGCATGGGCTTGGACCGTGCTTTTCTGTCCATGGCACAAACTCCTACAACATCTAAAAAGGAATAATAACAATAATAATAATGAGTGCTTGTTCGCTCTCTTTTTTTTCCAAGTTACATTTTGGCCTTTCAGACTGGGTGCTGTCTTGTAATGAAGGTGAGGAAGCTGTTGGCATTTCTCTTTATTCTCTTTTTTTTTTTTTTTTTTTTTTTAAA
>VCJJ01001233.1:0-32566 GCA_024139415.1 Backusella tarrabulga
GCTCATTCATTCAATTCATTCATTCATTCATTTTTTGAATTAAAGACCATCAGAGTCGCGAGAAGGCAACACAGGATATTCAAACATTCTATGAACAATATTACGTAAGTTTGTTGAATGAAAAGTTGGGCTCTCTGTTTCCTTTTTCCTTTTTTTACTCATAAACAATAAAATAGGAACAATACATTTCCAATTTAATCGAAGTTGTCAAAGAAGAGGGCCATGATGAAAATCTTAGAGTGTCTGCTGCTCTTGCCTTGAAGAATAGTTTGACAGCAAAGGTAAGTAAACAAACAGCATATTTTTCGTTTTTTGTGTACTTATACGATATATTAGGATCAAGCTCGTAAGGACCAAATGGTGCAAAAGTGGACTGCTACACCAGAAAATGTGCGCGACTACGTAAAGACAAGTGTAAGTTGTTAATAAAAGCGAAATATGATAAAAGATGATTTATTTTTAAAAAAAATAATAGGCTTTGGCAGTTTTAAACACCCAAAAGAAATCTGTTGGCAATGCGGCTGCTCAGGTAATAAACGATCAGCTTGAGTGCAATACAATGAGATATTCATTCTCTACTTTTAGATCATTTCTGCTATTGCCGAGATCGAATTACCCTATAGCCAATGGCCCACCCTGATCCCTGCTTTATTGAACAACATGACAGTAGCTGAAACTGATTTATTGAAGCAATCTACCTTACAAGCTATTGGTTATATCTGTGAATCCACTGTAAGGGACCATATTTCTTGATTTGCTCCATTGTATTTATTATTGTTGTTGTTATATAGCGCCCTGAGGTTCTTACTGCCCAATCCAACGATATCTTGAGTGCTGTTGTACAAGGCATACGTAAGGAAGAGCCAAGGTAATGTTATCATTGTTTAAATAATAATAAAATACTATAAAAAAAGGAGAATGGTTAAAAAAGGGAAACCACATGATGAAAATTAATATATTAATAATAATATATTTATATAGTCAAGAGGTCCGTCTTGCTGCGGTAAATGCTCTGATCAACTCTCTTGATTTTATTAAAGAAAACTTTGAACGCGAGGTAAATATCGGAAATGAAGAGAGGGGGCGGATTTAGAAAAAAGTTTTTTTTTTCCTTCTTGTTTTGTAAAAGCGAGACGATGCTCAATTTTTTATATTATATATTAGGGTGAAAGAAATTATATCATGCAAGTTGTTTGCGAAGCTACTCAAAGCCCAAATGTCGAAGTTCAAGTAGCTGCTTTCCAATGTTTGGTTCGTATCATGCAAACATACTATGACAAGATGCGTCTCTATATGGAAAAGGCTTTGTTTGGTGTAAGTTGTATATAAATGATGGGAGAGAGAGAGAGAGAGAGAGAACTCATGTTCTTTTTTTTTATAAATAATAGTTGACTGTGAATGGTATGAGCAGTGAGAACGATAGAGTCGCTTTACAGGCTATCGAATTCTGGTCTACTGTTTGTGACGAGGAAATTGAGTTAAAGATTGAAGCTGATGAGGTAAAAAGAAAGAAAAAAAGGGATTTTATATATACATGATGATTAAATAAATGTTCTTTTAATACAGGCCCAAGAAGTGGGTGAGACACCTGAGCGTGCAACAAATCACTTTGCCGAATTGGCACTTCCTGACATCCTTCCCGTCTTGTTATGGATCCTTACAAAGCAGGAAGAGGATTATGATGAAGACGAATGGACAGTTTCAATGGCCGCTGCCACCTGTTTGGCCTTGCTCGCACAGTGTGTTGGTAATGTAGTCATTCCTCCCATTATTCCCTTCATTGAAGGCAATATTCAAAACGAAAACTGGAGAAACCGTGAAGCTGCCGTTATGGCCTTTGGCTCCATTTTGGACGGTCCTGATGATCACGTCTTGACCCCTCTTGTTGACCAAGCATTGCCCACTCTTATTACCATGATGAAGGACAGCGATCTCCATGTCAAGGATACTGTTGCATGGACATTGGGTCGAATCTGTGAGCTCTTGATTCACTGCATCAAGCCCGAGATTCATTTGAATGAATTGATTTCTGCTCTCGTCTATGGTCTTCAGGATAACCCTCGTATTGTTGGCAACTGCTGTTGGTCCTTGATGAACTTGGCTGAACAGCTCTGTCCTACCATGGGTGATCAGGCACCTACCTCCCCTCTTTCTGTCTTTTTCGAGGGCATCATCACTGCTCTCTTGCAATTCACAGAAACTTCTGATAATGAAGCCAACTGCAGAACATCTGCATACGAGGCCATCTCCACATACTGTATGTTTGCTGCTACTGACTGCGAGACCATTGTTCAGCGTGTCGTCTTGGCTGTGCTCGACCGTTTGGAGACTACCATGACCATGGAGAACCAAATCCTCGACGCAGACGATCGTGCTAGTCACTCCGAATTACAATCCAGTCTTTTGGGTGTATTGACCAACTGTATCCGCCGTCTTGGCAGAGACATTGCTGTTGTGGCTGATCGCATCATGACTGTCATCCTTCAGTTATTAAACAACCAATCCAAACACGCTACTACCACCGAAGACGCCTTCCTTGCCGTCGGTGCCATGACCACATCCCTCGAAGCCGACTTTGGTCGCTATGCAGAGTCCTTTGTCCCCAAATTGTGCGAGGCCTTACAAAACCCTGCAGAGCATCAATTATGTTTGATCTCTGTTGGTATCATTGGTGATATTTGTCGCGCTCTCGGAAAGGAAGCAACTCGCTACTGTCAAAGTTTGATGGAACTTCTTGTTGCCAATCTTCAAAACAGCTCTGTTGACGGTAACGTCAAGACTGCTACCCTCTCCTGCTTTGGTGACATTGCCTTGGCTATTGGTGCCGACTTTGCCCCCTTCTTGGAGGTTGTCATGATGGCGCTTCAACAGGCTTCTAGTTTCCGTCCCGAGACTGACAACATTGATGTAGCTGAGCACTTCAACTTGTTATATGAAGGTGTTGTCGAGGCATATGTTGGTATTGTTCAAGGTTTGAATGGTACCCCTAGTGCAGCAATGCTGGAACGTTTCCTCCCACACATGTTTGACTTTATACACGCCATTGCTGTTGATCCACACAAGAGTGATTCTCTCACAAGAGCTTGTATTGGTTTATTAGGGTAAGGTTTTTTTGTATTTATTTATTATTGGGATAGAAAGATGCTGATATATATGTGTGTAGTGATCTTGCCGAGACATTTAATGGAAACTTAAAATCATTCTTCTCACAAGAATGGGTTCCCCTCTTACTACGTGATGCCAGAACAAACCGTCTTTATGGCAGCTCAACAAAGGAAACAGCACGCTGGGCCAAGGAAGTAAGTTTATTTTTCTTAAGGATGGAGGAGGAGAGTGAAAAGGTACAATTGTGTATTAATGAAATCTGTTGTTTATAGATGATCAGACGTGCCTGTCAATAAAAAAAACTCAACACACTCACACACGCTTTACTCTGGATGCTTTGTTAATTATTTCTTCTTTATATTTCTTTTGTAATCATACATCTTCCCCTCCCCTTTACACAAAATCCCCCCTTTTTTTTTGCTTTTAACTCCCCCTGTTCCACATCTTTCCCCACTTTAATATATATTTTTTATATTTTTTTTCGTAAAAAAAAAAAAAGATAAATAATTTTTTTTTGACATGATCCCCATCCCCTTTGCCCTCACTCCCCATTTTTTCCCTTTTTATACTCACACACCTTCAAAAAACAAAAAAAAACTTTGTCTTTTTTTTTATATAAATATTATTCACATATAAAAAACTAAACTAAGTAATTCCCCAAAATAAACGTAGCCCTTTGGTTTCCCTCATTTCTATTTTCTTTTCTTTCATGCATTTTGAAACAAAAAAACAAAACAAAAAAATAGATAAATTAGTCTTGTATTGTATTAAATATGGGGTATTTTTTTGAATTTTGAAAGCGGGGATAAACGGCAGTGATGTTCTAGAAAATATTTTGCAGAAACCTGATGGTTTGGCTAGATAATATAATGTCAAAAAGAATTAGAGAATCTCTTTTGTAATTTGTCTTGTGCTAAAATCATTTAGTGCTGTAGCCATTCATCAAAAAAAAAAGAAAACGGATATAATCTATTCCCAAAACAGTGACTACCACCTAACTTCTGCCAATTCAGTTGTACACGATTGACTACACCATGGGCCATAACTACGGTAATTGATCAAATGACCAAGTTAGACGCCTGGAAGCGGTAGTTGAAAAACGTAGTCGCATAAAAAACAGGTTTCGAACCTTTTCTACTTATATATACCTTTCCTTCTCTCTTTTAACAATCTTGTAATCATGTTCGAAAAAATCTTTATTATCGGAGGCACCGGAGACATTGGATCCAAGCTATCCACATTTCTTTCATCCCAATTATGCAACATCACACTCTACTCCCGTAACGTTGAAAAGACCAAGGAGCTATACCCCAACGCCAATGTCGTTCAAGGTGATTATACTACTACCGATGTATTCAAACGTGAAATCGCTAGTCATACACGTCTGTTCATTCTGGTTTCTGCTCATGGAACCATGTCATAGATCAAGGGCACGTTTGCAAAGATCGCCTATGCAGCCGGTGTCCGTCAAATTGTAGACATCTCCTCTTATCACGTAAACGAGCCCTACCGCTCCGGTTTTATTAATACCATCCATCGCGAAAGTGAAGAAGCCATCCTTGCGGCCAAGGGAAGTGAACAGTTTTATGTTACACTGCGTCCCGCTCGTTTCTACACTACCCATATATTCTTAAATGGCCCATCGATCAAGACACGACAGTCTCTCGACATCATTCACGACCCCGACTTCAAAGAGGACTTTATCTCATCCACCGATATTGCAGAGGTTGCCTTCAAGGTGCTGACAGAGCCTGTTGAGAAACACGCCAACTGCGTGTATACCATGATTGGTGATACTCTCTCATCCAACGAACGTGCCGCCATTTTTAGCGAGGCAATTGGCACGACCATAAAGCCTAATGTGATGCCTATCCAAGCTTTGTACGATCAGATCACCAGTGTTGGTTTCCCACACGCCATTGCTGTTGATTTTATTCAAAAAAGAGAAGCGGCAGGCCCTACGCCTTATTTTCGAGTTATTCTTGGTCATCCGCCTCAAACTTTCCGTGAATGGCTCCAGGAAAATAATAACTTTGAAAAGTTCAAGTAAAGATGCATTAATTTAATAAATATCTGATCCGACCCTGTGACAAAATTGAGAAAAGCTTTTATGTTCCATTTGTACCATCCTATAAATGAATGGTATAAATAACCTATACTCTAAAACTTATTGAATTAATGCAAATCATATCATAAGAAAGCTGAGAGATGTTTACCTAATCTACATCTATTTACATACTTTTCTTTTCTTCACAATACAAAGTCGAGATGATTCCATATAAAATATGTGTTTGTGAAACCTTTTTCATTTTTTTTTTGCTTGAATTCTCATTTATGCTCCGACAGCCGAGTGTGCGCCCTTGCTAAGCTTGGAAATTCGAGTTTTCCCAAATGGAGTAGCATTATTCTCAACGCAAAAGAAATAGTACACCATCAAAGTGTACTTGTATAATAAAATACATAATATTATTATCATAAATCTATAAAAGAGTTATTGATTGATGTGCTTGGCTTCTTCACTCACAAGAGTAATCAAGTGAATTACTATAAAACGTATTTTCATGATTTTTCTACCGAGAAAAACATATCACTGTAGCTACTCAACGATACCAAAACTTAATCTCTACTGTCAAACCAAAAATGGGAGCATTTAACATGTCAACTTTAAATTCGAAAATAGGCTCAGCTTAACCGAGAGCTTGGTACAAAGCAAACATATGGCTCTCTCTCTCTCTCTCTCTCTCTCTCAAGCCATTGATTTTAAAATGTAACCCTCCCCAGGGAAGGAAACCTCACTAATTAAAGTAAAAAACCTAACTTTGCACAGTGAATTAGTGTATGAAAAAAAAAAGTTTCAAATTTCCTTTTTTAAAATACGCTTGCGTATGCCCCATTTAAAAATGGGTTAGATTCATCCGAGAATGGATGAATTTTCGGATAAAAACAAAAACAAATCCATTTAAAAGTATCCAAGAATTTTGCATATTTCCTTTTTCTTCATTCCATAACCTCTCACTTCATTAAACATGTCTGACAAAATATTTATCATTGGCGCCTCTGGCGATATTGGATCCAAGTTAACACGCTTTCTTTTAAAGAAAAACGCCCAAGTCACACTCTATGCTCGTAACGTCGAAAAAACCAAGGGCATCTTTGGTGACAACGTCAACGTTGTTGAAGGCGATTATACCACTACCGACGTGTTTGAAAAGGCCATCGTGGGTCACACTCGTTTGTTCATTCTGGTTTCTGCTCATGGAACCATGCCCAAGATCAAGGGCTCCTTTGCAAAGATCGCCTATGATGCCGGTGTCCGCCAAGTCGTCGATATCTCTTCCTACACTGTCAACTTCCCTTACCGCGCCAATTTTATCAGCACCATCCATCGCCAGAGTGAGGAGGCTATTTTGGCTGTAAAGCCAGACGACAAGTTTTATGTCGCTCTTCGTCCTGGTCGTTTCTATACATCCCACATCTGGTTGAATTCACAGGCCATCAAGACAAGACAGAGTTTGGACATCATTCACGATTTGGATTATCCCGAAGATTTCGTCTCCACCACTGATATTGCTGAATTAGCTTCTGTCGTGTTGACTGAACCTATCGAAAAACACGCCAATTGTGTCTATACCATGATCAGTGAGACTCTCTCATCTAATGAGCGCGCCGCGATTTTTAGTGAAGCAACTGGAAAGACTGTCAAGGGTAATGTCATCTCCTTGAAGTCCATGTACGATCATGTCATAAGCGCCGGTCTCCCACATCATTTTGCTATAGGTTTCTTACAGAAGCAAGCCTCCACTGGTGCTACACCCTACTTTAGTGTCATGATTGGTCGTCCTGCTCAATCTTTACGTGAATGGCTTAAGGAGGATAACAATGCTGCCAAATTCCAATAATTTATTTTCTATAAATCATGTACTTCGTTAATAAATGTTTGTTTGTTTTTTAAAAAAAAAATCTCATCTTTTTCATTGATGAAATCTATATATAAGGAGCTGTCTACATACTTACCGCTATACAATACCCAATCCTTTTTGTTTCAGTTCAATTAATTTTATTCTGTAAAGGATGGGTAAAAACAACAGTTCTAAACTCAGGTTTAGCATCAAATTCATGCGCATGAAAGCAATTTTCTTGTAGTGAGTTATCAAAGCACAAAACTCCTCTTTTGAAAATAATAAAAATAAACTAGTAAAAGGGTGTCATTTATTTATTACAATATAATTTTTCAACATTTTTGATTACTGGAAATGTGATAGGTTTCCATCTTCCTGAAGCCATTCACGAAGAGTTTGTGCAGGGCGACCAATCATGATGGTATAGTAAGGGGTAGGACCATGAGCCTCTAATTTTTTAACTAAGTCAATAGCCATCGAATGTGAACCGGTGCTCTTCATGAGTTGGTTATAAAGAGAACTTATGGGAGCAAGACTTCCTTTGATGGGCTTTCCAAGAAGCTCACTAAAAATAGCGGCACGCTCATTTGTACTAAGAGATTCACTGATCATTGGATAAACACAATTGGCATGTTTTTCGACGGGTTCAGTCAAAACGACAGAAGCTAATTCAGCAATATCTGTTGGTGAGATATAATCCTCTTCAAAGTCAAGACCAAAAATACTATTCACGGTTTGACTACCCTTGATAGCATAGACATCCTGCCAAAGATGATTCGACATGAAACGATATGGGCGAAGTGCAACGAAAAACTGATGGTCACTCTTTTCAGCAAGAACGGCCTCTTCACTTTCACGATGCACGTAACCAATGTAGTTAGATCTGTAAGGTTCGTTCACTGCACCAGACGAAATATCTACGATTTGGCGGACACCGGCGGCATAGGCAATCCTTGCAAAAGTTCTCTTAATTTTAGCCATGTCATCAAAACCATGAACAAGAATGAAAAGGCGGGTATTGCCAGTAATTTCCCGCTCAAACACGTCCATGGTGGAGTAGTCGCCTTGAACTATATGAAGGTTCTTTGATTGAGGATGTAACCTTTTCGCTTTTTCAACGTCGCGAGCATAAACTGTGACTTCAGCATTCTTCTCTAATAGAAATTTAACCAACTTGGTTCCGATGGATCCAGTGGCTCCAGTAACAAAGATCTTTTCAGTCATATCTTGTTTTTAAAACTTTGATTTTTTTTTGAAAAAAAATAAATAAAAAAAAGTAGGTAATTTATATACTTGGACATCAAAATTAAACTGCCGAGAAATTACCCGTTACCTGTGGTGAAACAAGCATATGGCTTGGTATCAATATTTTTATATCATAGGCTTTACTATATATATAAGTCTAACTAAATAAAAAGTGCTTGTGATTTAATCATATAGTCTTATTTTATTCAATATGAAAGTGCGAAAGGTTATTATTTTCAAGTAACTATTCACTGAATGTCTGACGTGAACGACCAAAAATGAGACCATAATAAGGAGTAGGTCCTTGAGATCTTCTTTGCTGGACAGCATCAATAGTCATTCCGTGTGGATAGCCAACAGCAATGATATGGTCATACAAAGACTTAGCCGAGGTTGTATTTCCTTTAATGGTCTTACCTAGAAGATTACTAAAAGCACCAGCACGTTCATTTGCAGTAAGAGTCACCGACCATAGTATAGACACAATTAGCATGCTTTTCAATAGACTCTATCAAAAGTATGGATGCTAGCTCAGCAACATCAGTGGGTGAACAAAAATTTTCTCTAATATCGAGATCTCGAGTGGTATTCAGCTCTTGGTTTGTCTTGATAGATCGAGAATCAGTCTTGATGAATGCTGTAAAGTAACGTGCTGGGCGGAGTGCTACATAGAACTGTTCTTTACCCTTTTCAGCAAGGATTCTTTCCTCACCCTCACGATGAATAGCATTGAGAAATCCAGAACAGTAAGGCAAGTTGAATGCATGAGAAGATATATCTACTATTTGGCGTACTCCAGCACCATAAGCCATCTTGGCAAATTTGTCCTTGACATCTGACATTTGAGCATCAGGAGCTGTAAGAATAAATATACGAGTATGACCAGCAAATTCTTGTTCAAATATATCAGTAGTGGCATAATCACCTTGGATTATCTTGAGATCACCATCATTTTGAGCAAAGAGATCTTTAGCCTTTTCAGCATTTCGAACGTAGAGCGTAACTTGAGTATATTTTTTTAAAAGAAAAGAGACCAGCTTGGAGCCAACGCCAGTAGCACTAATAATAAAGATCTTATCTGACATGATTTAATACTTGTATTTTTAAATAAATGTATTTTAAAAAGACTTCTTGCACATAAAAAAGGGGTAAAAAATATTGATTTTATGCATTTAAAACCGGATAAATCATCCGAAATCAGGCCTTATGTCAAAGCTTTTGCTCGCCCGGATAAAATATCCGGATCCCCGAATACAATCCATACAGCACTTTTGTGTTTTTTCTATTTTTTTTAAAAAAACCTAAGAAAGTGCGATATGTAAAGGAAAAATTAGTAATATTCACAATTTCAATAGCGAATATAATTTTTTATTGAGAAGAAACATAGCAGCATGATACAGATTTTTTTAGCTTCAGCTTGCGTATTATTATGTTCAAGTAATTATTTTTTTATGGTACATTTCACTTGCATTAGCCAAAAACGTACTTCTTTTTAATGTATTTAATGAAAGGTATATTATCTATTTTCAGTTAAACTAGAATGGACATGGAATCAGGGCTATACAGTTTTTATTTAAAAATAATGTTACGATAAGGTTAAGTGAATAAAATGTCTATAAATGGAATTTTTTATTGACCCAATAACAAAGCTTGGATAATCGTAAATTATTTCAGTTGAGCCAAGTGTTCCTCTACCAAAAGCCATTCATGGAAAGTTTGAGCAGGTCGACCAAGCATGGTAGCATAATAAGGATTGAAATTACCATCGTCAAGCAATTGAACAAAGTTGATTGCCAAACGGTGCGGATAGCCCCTGGCAATCAACTTATCATACATCTCTTGTTCAGAGATATTCTTTGCTTTAATTTCTTTACCTAGAGCATCACTAAGGGTAGCAGCTCGATCCTCTATCGAGAGCATTTGACTAAACATAGTGTAGACACAATTGTCATGCTTTTCGATTGGATCAGTTAATATAATTGAACACAATTCAGCAATGTCGGTGTTGGAAACGTAGCCTTCCTTCTTCTTAAGATCATTGAGCGTGCTTAACTGTTGGTTTTCTCTGATGTCTTGGGCTTCAATCCACAAATGGTTTGTATAAAAGCGTCCAGGGCGAATAATAACACAATATTGATCCTTTCTCTTTTTTTCTGCGAGAATTCTGTCTTCACTTTCACGATGCATAGTGTTGACAAAGCTGTACCGATAGGGACCATTTACAGAGGAAGAAGAAATATCGACAATCTGGCGGACACCTGCACCATAAGCAATTCTTGCAAAATCACCTTTAATATCTGCCATGGGAGAGGTCACTGCAACAACAAAGAACAGCCTTGTATGACCAACAATCTCTCTTTTAAATATATCAGTAGTTGTATAGTCTCCTTGGACAAACTTTAGGTTTTTTGAGGCTTGAGGAAACATGCTTTTGGCTTTTTCAATGTTTCGAACATAAGCAGTGACATCAGTATTTGTCTTTAAAAGAAACTGGATCAACTTGGATCCGATATAACCAGTAGCGCCAGTAACAAAGATTTTATCAGGTATGTTTGTCATATTTGTATGTAAAGAGAATTTTTATTAAATCAAAAATATTTGAATGGGTTATCTCTGCTTTATATACAAGTCTAGTGTTTCCCAAAGGGGACTGATTTATCCGGCACATACTCACAGTGTATGTAAGTCAACCCATTTTAATCAGAATACACGCAAGCCAAAGCTGTAAAAGTAAACTTTGTTTCAGTCAATTATGGTGCATGAGAGCATCTCCAAGCAAAGTTTTATTTTGGGGGTTTTTAAAAATAAAACCCCGAAATAAAAGGTCAAAATGATTGTGACCTTTTTTTGAAAATAAAACCTCGCTTCGAGATGCTCTTAGAATGGAGCACTTGAATATTTCTCACTGAACACCGTAATATCAAGCTTTTCAGTGTATGGTTTATTGCGTGAATATACTCAATAATCCTTTTTTTAAATTATTATCCATTAATAGATTGACTTGCGTACATTCAAATACTTTGGAAATAGGAGGGTGTTCATATGAACTTTTTAAATATAAAGCCAACTTTCCAAGAAATTGACGAGAAAAGAGGGGGAATAATTTGAGAAATAAAATAACAATAATTGAAAAAATGTAAAAAACCCATCCATGAGACCAAAATAAAAAAGCAGAAATGAATCTAAAACAGTTTAATTTTTTATAGTGTTATTTATATGTCACGTCTTTAGTGTAGTCTCACCAACCATTAACGAGCCACATTAACGTTTTTTTGGCCGATTAAGGGCTATTAAGGAACAAAATGTCTGTTTTTCGGATGTGAGTTAATAATAAAAGCCTAACCTCCCTTAACCTATTTTCTTTCTCGCCAGCTTTTTCTCATTAATTAGAATAACTTTTCTTATTAATTTGAATAAATTTTCTCATTAATTTGGAAAAACACAATATGTAATCTATTTTTATTTACGAAAACGAGAAAAAAAAAGTTTTTATTTGATAAAAAATTTTAAAAATACAAATGCACCAATAGGACGTAATTACGTATTTATTTATTTTTTTGTTTTTCATTTTTATTTTTATAATATTAAGGCCCTTGCGAACCTTCAAAAAATTGCCGGTGCGCTCGTGAGAGCACCCCGAACGGGTATTGGTTGTAGTTTTCAACCAGCAATAATCCAGGATCAGTAAAAACCTCACTTCCGTGGATTTGCCCGAGCACAAGAATGAAGAACAAAAACGTTCAGGGAAAAAACGCCTTTTTATAGCTTTTTGAAATCTAAAAAAAAAATTAAATTGTCACGATCTTGGACTGCTTCTTTCAAAAATTACTGTCACAAGAAAGTGCATCCAATCATAGGATTCAGTCAGCAAAAAAGACGCAGCAGGGGCTATTATTAGCATACTTTTTATATGATATATCTGTATCCAAGAAATAGAATTATGTTTGTACCAAAAAAAAGTAAGCTTTTATAAGATGAAATTAATTTTCAAAAAATAAAATCACCCGTATCAAAAGCGATCTTTGTGAAAAGCGATTGGAGGGGTTGGCCCCTGATTTTTTTTTGATATTGGCGTTGAAGTATAGATTTTCCTTTTTGGAAATCACTCGATCAAATGTAGGAAAACGCTGATCAAACTGAATTGGATTCAACGTCAGTGAAAAAAGCACAGAAAAATACACATAAAAAGATCGAGGTTGGGTCCCCCTTTTGTTATAAAAACTGTAAAACCACTTCCTGCTTCATGTTATTTATAAATGTAGCCAGAAGATATGGCATAACTGGTTTATGCAAATTATTTTTTACCCAAAAAAAAATAGGACTCATCCACTTGATATCATTAAAGCAAAAGCATACCTGGGCTTACACTCAAGAAGTGTGACATACTGTGCAGGTGCATTGCGATACTGTAATTCAGTAAAAGTAAAAGCACCATGGAGCTGATATTTATGAATTCCTATATCTCTACTGAAAATGTATCATATATAGTTCTTGACTTATCTTGCAATATTTTTTTTATTCATTATTAAGTTAATTTATAAAATAACATATTTCATTATGCTACCCCTAAGCTCTTGGACAGAAGGCACATTTTGATGTAGAGTATTCCAGCGCTCAATTGCTTTAAATTGAACGATTTTAAAACGGGTAAACTTATCATTTGAGCAACAATGGCTTGACCATGCATATCATATTCATTTTCAGTAAAACCAGTACACGTCTATGAAGAGCACCACATAAATTAGAGGTAAGCAATTACTATGTTAAATCACAATAACAAGAATCAATGAGAATTTCGACTTTTGTCGTGGTATGTGTCATGTCAAAGGGTTCATTAAAACGGGTAAACTTTTCCAAGTATAAAGCATTGTTTGTCATTTCGAATAGTCGTGCATTGTGAAATAGTGCTGCAAAGAGATCTCTGAGCAAAGTCAAAGCCAACAGAGTTTTTCAGTATCAGTTTTTTCATTTGACCTGCGCGATGGGGAAAACAGTTGACCATGTCTATAAACGTTTTGAAACGGTCAATACTGTTTACTGCAGTAAATCCTTGCTTGTTGAGACAAAGCGGGGTGTTACACATCGTGTACAATGAGAGGTATATCATCACACGCACTGCACTTTTCACTTCAAATTATATTAGAGTGACGTCTTGGGGAAAGTGAATGTCTCTGAATAAGCTTGATATTGTTCTTACCTTTTTCAAAGAGCCAAAGTGGCATGAGTTTAGATAAAGTGATGTCCTGTTGATTTCCGTTCATGAAACCATTTTCATTGTTGTCACAAATTAAGAAGTCAGAACATGGAGAATGATAGTTAACTATAGATAATAATAATGGAATTAAGTACACTTATCATCAGTTTATATATTAGTATATTTATCTTACCATATTTTGAGATAACTGATACCACCCCCACTGGGAGTAAACAAGTGCGTTTTTTGTTGAACATTGTGAAGAAAGTGAGGTAAAGAAAGAGAAAGAAAGAGAAAGAGAGAGAAAGATAAATAAAAACAATTTTCTCTATCTTTTATGATTTACCTTGCATAATCAAAATGAAACGCGTAATCTCTTTTTTTTTTGATAAATAAATATAGATGTAATAATCAAACCATCGTTCTCTCCTTACTATTAATGAACAATTACCTCTTTTGTAAATGGCAACAACATGCTCTATCGGAAATAAGCTCATTTTACATCAATCAATTGTGTTTATATAGAGCTTAAGTAAGTATTTTTATTTGTAATAATAAAAACAAGTACATAGCGAATGGTCCTTCTTGTTTGAGTTAAAAGTGCTTCTAAGAAATTTAGGTATAGATATTACATTGACGTCACTTTAATTTAATTTGTAGTGGAAAATGTAGTGTATATAATGATATCCCACTTAATGCACCAAGCTCAATTTTTAGTTGCAGGTTTTCTTATGTTTTTTGACATTTCCCAAAAATTTGCTGCAAAAAGCGGAAATCCACTGTATTTCAAAATCATAGATCAAGCTATATTCATCGATTGAAGTCCGCCAGCTACGACAAACAAGCATACAGTTTAGCCTTTCCTTCAGGTTGAGTTGAATAAATATTTTATTCGATATTTAATTGAGAAGTGTGTTCATGTTGTTGTAAAGAAGGACTTGAAAAGCACTTAAGAAAAAAAAAACTGCATTTAGCCTGGGCCACACGCTTAAAAATGTTGCACGAGTGAGTGTAATCCAGGTTCTCTCCTAGAGTGAAAACCGATTGGAGCCGAATTGTGTTTTATCGTAAAACATCAAATAAGCAATCCTCGATATCAGAGATCAGTGTAAAAACCCACCGCGATAACAACAGAGACGTGCATCTAAAATTTTCTATTAAAGGAAACTCTGGATATGATAGACAACTCATATTTAATGCCTCTTTACCATTATCATTCTTTTGAGAATGCTCATTATTTGGTTTTTCTAAATAAAGCATTAGAAAACCCAAGTGAAGCTTCAGAAAAATATATTAGTTATTATGGAAGTGTAAAAGCATATTCTGAATTTGATAGAGACTGCTATTATTGAATAAGAAGGAGGAGCTGCGATCAAGTTTCGAACGCGTTATTGCCATTGGCTTGAAAAGATAAATTAAATGGACGTCAAGTTACATTTATGTCACCCAAAAGAACGAATATTTCAAGAACAGTTGAAGATGATGAAAATGAAGGATGGCCATTATTGTAACTTGTTCTGGCTTATACATAGATTGGGTGTTACTTTACTATCACCATTAAAATAAACCGTATTTATTTTTTTCAAATAGTTTGTGAAGAGAGCGGGATGGATAAACTATAGCATCTATTTCGTTCAATACTTGATTTAAAACAAAATATCTCACATAAACATGTTGCATAAAATTGCATATATCAAACCTTAATTTACCTCTGAATAGACATGTAAGATGTACAATATTTTGTTAGAGTGGAAGAAGATAAAGAATCGAAAGTATTCTGTTTATAATCTAATGGATTGTAAATATGATATTCATAATAATATATCTGATTTTAATTTTAATTATAAACAGGATGTACGTCATCTCAGCCAATCATATACTGTAACAAAACCGCATCGAGTTTTTTTTATATCAGATAAACGAACTCCATTTGTTTCTTACCTTAAAAAATAAAAAGTTTTCCTCCAGAGCCATTACACAATGTATTTATTCAACTTGGTCTTAAAGGTAGACTGTCTTGTACACTTGTTTGTCGTGGTTGGTGGTCCGTGTTGGATACATGTAGTTGACTTTGCAATGTTAAAATCAACAACAGAAGTGATGAGTTCGACAGATTCATGAATATAATTACACGATCACCTCAACGTACATCTCAAATGGAGGAACTAACACTAAGCGGTTATATGGAGGAGCATTATAATAAACGAGCACTCTGCAGCACCTTTCCTAATCTTCGATATGCCATGCTGTATTTGAGAGCCAAACTTCATATCAGCAAGCCTATCAAGACAACACTGACAACACTGACAACATCCAAAATCCGAATATATTTTACAGATTATGCACTCGAATCGATGTGGCCAACTTGAAACGCTTGAATTGGATATCGAATTTTGGGACGAAAAATTACCAGTGATTATTCCTCAACTGAAAAATATACCAGTTTTAAAAAATTTGGCACTTCAATACCCAGATTTACGTATAACAGATATGGGAGTCTTGCATGACAATTTACCATCCATCCAAACACTGGATTTAGATAACTTGTCGATAGCGGATAGTACAATGCTAGCAAATATCACACCAGCTACCTCTCTTGCAAATGTCAAATTTGATATGGGTGATGGTCACCGCATTACTGATTCATATTGTAGATGGTATTTATACATGAGCCAAGAGTATGTTAATGCAAAGGAATGTCGTTATTTAGATTGTAATCATATGTATTTGGATAATCAAGCAGAACAATTATATAATGATGGATTTCTTCAACTCGTGCAACTCGTTGCGCAAACCTAGTACCACTTGAGTCTTTATCACATACCAGTCAGTACAGATGTCTTCCAACATTTAGATAACGTAGGCGCTTAAATAGAAAACTTTGATTTAAGGAAATGTCCAGAGTATAGGAGCATTAACAATTTTATCAGATATATGGGCGGGTGCTAGAAAAACAATGTGCAAAGCAATAAATGTAGCACCGAAAAAAACCTCAGTGTGAATATACTTTTGATATTTACATTAAAGTACGTTTATGATGATCCACTTCGTTTTTATTATTGTCGTAGCCTTGATTTCCAGAGAAACAAACTTGTTTCAATATATTAATTGACAAAATAAAACTGTGTCTCTTCTTTTTTTTTTAGCTATGTAATCATTGGTTTTAATGATAATTATACCTGAGATCACTATTTAGGCTAAATCATTTCAAATATTTTGCTTTTATTAATGGAGGGCGATATAGCATTGACTGAAATAGTCTTTTTTGAACGTGCTTTTGGTGTATTTAACATAGTGTAATTTTTTTTCTCACAATGAAGGTAATACAATACTTCTTCAATGTTTTTGTTTGTTTATCGAGAAGAAAGGCCAGCCAGAAAACCTACATTATAACCATCTTCAAACCCAGCATGAAAGCCGGCATTAAAGTCATTACTTGCTAATTTTTTAGTAGGAGTCTGTTGTGCTTGATTTTCTTGAGTGTCGATTGAAGCAGATGAATCATCATGTATAACATGTTGAAATGCAGTGACGTTAATTAAAATTAATGAAATAATAATAAAAAAGTAAAGCATTACTATTAGTTTTAAACACAAATAAAAACAAAGTATGATATTTAAAAAACCAACAAATGCATATCAATACTTTATCTTTTTATGTGCGTGTTTTTTTTTGTATTTCGAAAAAGGAAGAGAATGTCATTTTTCACTTTCATTTTTTATTTTTTTTTTTGCTCACACACTTCGATAGAAAAAAAAACTTCTTTTGTCCAGATCCAGATTTAGAAAAAATAATGTTCACATACTAACATTTGGTACCACATTTTAGCTTTCCACAAAATAACATAGTAAAAAAACATAGCTTGAACATATTCACTTTAATAGAATGGAATGTATATAAACAAGGCGCATTCTTTGAATCTCAAAGTTATAAAAACAAATATGCTACATTTTAAAAGTGGTCTGTGCTCCTCTTGATCATTGGATATTTTACAAGGGCATATTGTTTTATGGTTGTACAGATGAAACTGCTCCAGCTTTAGAGCCAAGCATAACAGCCAAATAAATAGGTATTATAAAAAGACAGTGAACTGTATATTTTACCGAGTAAATGGATATATGTAAATATATGAGCTCACATATGTATATTTGTAGCATTCCGTAAATTCAAGCAAGTTATTTTTCATTATGCTGTCATAAACCTTGGCTGATGTGGAAGTTAAAGTAACCTTTCCTAATATGGTAAATAGTGGATATTATTATTTCACAAGGCGATGAAAACCTCGGGAATAAAAGAAGGCATTTTAAAATAGCGACAATTTTTTAAGATTAAGGTTTGCATTTGGTGGAGAAGAGGAAGAAATAGAAAAGTGAAGATCTTGTAAAGTAATGAGGAATAAACTGAGTCAGGTGATGTGGGTAAATAATGAACGTGTTTAATAATTAATATTATTAAGAGTATTTACTTTTGTTTATCAATCAAATGTGCCTTCAACTGTATTTCAAGTGAAAATGAAAAAAAAAATGATGCGATGTTTTCGTCTTAAAAGTTTTATTATATTTTCTTATCATTATCTTTTTACCCGTACATATTTGCATCTATACGAAAGAATGGTATGCGTATGAAGCAGCTCTTTTGTTTTTGGTAATAAGAGAATAATAGAAGGTTTGACATCTTTTTCACATTTCGATAACATTTGGTATTTGAAAGGTTGCGAAAGTTTATCCATACTATCACGACAGTAAAAAGTCGCAAAAGTTATATTAAGAGATGATGAGCATTCCTTTTGCGTCCGTTGTGCTACGACACTCTTTGGAAAAAGGGAAGAAATGTTACTTCAGCAAATATAGAGCACTCTTCCACAGTGAGTTTTTTGAGTACTTTGTCATATACATTTATTTTTACCCATGATTCCAATATCACACATCATGGCATGCTTTTATTGGATCTTTTTTATTTATTTTTCATGTGAATTTGTTTACATTTATCAAATAAATAAAAGAGTTCGGCAAACTGTACCGATTCTTTTTTATAATAAGCACCCTTTTTTAATAAAAAATAAATAGTAACAATACACAAAAGATAACGATAGCATTAAAAAGCTAAGCACATTTCTATTTTCCAAAAAGAATTAATAGATATCAAATGTAATTGATTTATTTTTCTCATGTCATGAATTACCCCGCATTATTAAGTAAGAAAAAATTTTACGGAAAAAAATCATGCAGTGTGTGAGAAACCGAGAGTCGCGAGGTAGTACAGTAACAATATAATATTTTTATTTTATTTTTTATACAAATTTGTAAACACTAAAACGAACTTATTTTTTAAGGGTACCAATAATAGCATAGGCAGCATACTTCTCAACAACATCAGGCTTGTGCATCATGTTGAATTCCTCAGTAGCGTCACGACCAGCGTAGATCAAAATGGCCTTCTTTCCTCCAGGATGGTCAGGAAGGAAATCAGTGACATTCAAGACCTGACCATTGACAACGACCCAGCAGTCATCAGGCTTGTTATGTTTGGCGACTTCGGCAAGGTCATATTCTCCCATCTTCTTGGGCTCATCAGCCTTCTTTGCTTCTTCCTGCTGAGCAGGAGCTGCTTGTTGCTGAGGGGCAGCTTGAATGGCGGGAGCACCAGTAGCACCACCTTGAGGGAGAGCAATCTCCAAATTGATGCTGTTAGAGTCAGGGTTGACAGTGATGTTGATACCCATACCACCATTCAAATGGTTTCCAATAGCACCCAAACGTTGTTGAGCGACAGATGTGTTGTTGATCAACTTGCTAAACAAGTATTTAGCAGCGCTCTTACCAGAAACACGACCGAAAACAACACAACCAAGAAGGGAAGAACCACCGAGACGGTTGGCACCATGGACACCACCACACATTTCACCAGTTGCAAAGAGACCAGGAATGGGGGCACCTTGGGGATCCTTGATTTCAGAGTTTGGAGTAATTTCAACACCACCCTAAGTAATAGTAATAAAAGACGATAAGTTTCACATATAATCAAAACTAAGAATACACATTAATGTGTATATTTATAAATCCTTACCATAGTGTAGTGGAGAACGGGTTGCATCAAGGCAACGTAGAAATAATCGGACATCTTGATAGGGACATTGTGGAAGAAACGCTTACCCCAAGGATCCTTGATCTTACCATCAGCAATAGAGTTGTAAGTCTCAAAGGTCTTTTCAAGTTGAGCAGGGCTGATGCCCATTTCCTTTGCAAGAGCTTCACCATTTTCGAAACGTCTCATGAGACCACGACCTTCATAGTGACGACAGTGCCATTCGATTTCCTTGGAGGCAGCAGTGTTCAAGACAAGACGGATGGGGAACTTGTTCTTGTTCATCATACCGGTAACATAATCACGGTGACCAAGTTCATCACAGAAACGGTTTCCATCAGCATCCAAAAGAAGACCACCACAACCACGAAGGGCTTCGGCAGCCAAAAACTTGACCTTGGCATCGGGTTCCTTAGGATCAACAAGACCGGTAGGGTGGACTTGGACTTTCTCAAGATCGACAGTGTTAGCACCAGCGGCAGCAGCCATCTTGATACCATCACCGGTACAGTGATCACCGTTTGTGGTAGACAAGTCCCAGAGTTCAGGACGGTGTTGCTTCAGCAAAGAGTTATCAGTAAAGTCGGCAGCATAACCACCAGTAGCAAGAATGACGGGACCATATTCCTTGTAAACCTGACCATCAGCGGCATTACCTACAAGCTGATATTCAACACCAATAATATTGCCTTGACTATCCTTGATCAAGTTCTCAACCTTGGCCTTCTTAACAATCTTTGCACGGTGAGGTTCCTTAACAGCCAAATCTTCAAGACCTTCCATCAAGGCGTAGGTGATGGTCATACCAGGGAACTGTTCCTTACCACGATGGGTACGAGGGAAGGTGTGACCACCAAGACGACCAACAAGTGAAAGATCCAAGGCAAACTTATCCTGGAGCCATTCAACAGCAGGTGCAGAGTTACCAGTCAAAACCTTGATAAGTTCAGGACGAGCCAAGTCGCGTGCGGACTTCAAGGTATCCTGATAGAACTGTTCAACGGAATCCTTGATGTCCAAGGCAATTTGGGTACGTGTCAAGGCACCGTTAATACCAGAGGTAGCCTTGGTGGAGTTACCACTTTTTATTATAAAAGAGCGATTAATTAACCAATATATGTACACACACACACACACACACACACACACAACTTACCCAAAGAAAGGGTTCTTATCCAAAAGCAAGACATTGCCTCCTTCCTCATAAACTGTATGAGCGGCAGAAAGACCGGAAAGGCCACCACCAACAACGATGATCTGATTTTTGAGAGACATTATATTATATTGTAAGATTTAAGAGAAAGAGATAAAAATTAAATCTTAATTTTTAGATTCCCCTTTTTATTCATGCCACTTGGGAAAAAAAATTAGTGACGGTTCTAAAGAAGGAGGTGATCAGGTGGTCCTACTTTACATGTGCCTCTCTCACACAACTGAGTTCATATTTTATTATTTTTTATTTTATTTATTTTACATAAAGGAAAAAAAAAGATTCTCTCTCGTTGGCATATACAAAAAAGAAGGGAATGGGGTATCATAAGGGTATAAGGGCTATAGAAAAAAAAAAGAGGGCATAATAAGTATATATAAGTTATTTTAGTTTGTCAAGTGAGAATAAAGGATCGATATTTGTTATCCAGTGTATCATTTCTGTTTTAGAACTGGCTTGTAGTGTATAGGCATTGTTGTTGGTATAAAGTGAAAATACATGATGGCGCTAAAATAGTAATTTAAATTAAACACAAAAAATATTTTTATTATATTATTTCATTTTATGGAAACCATACCTGTATCATTTGCTCCAGGGCACGATTATAGTCGATGCGTACTGCTGATACGTTTATAATTCCTAATTCTTCTGTTTCTGAAGTGCTTGAATAAATATAAATATAAGGTCTATGCAGATAGAAATTAGCGAGTCAATTCATTTGAAGCCTTATATGTACATGATAAATATTTACCTCCGCAACACAAACCAACGTTTTGTCCATTTGTCATCTAATGCGTTTTCTTGATAGGTCAAATAGCCGCGTTTGGTCACATTATCACTATAAAGAGAGTAAAAAATATTGAATAAAAATGTATGGTTTTTTGGTAATTTGTTGTTTGGCTACACTTTACAATTCTGTGACTTGTTTAACCTCTGCTATTAATTTGGTATTCCAACTTTTTTGAAGTTCTTGCATACCAGGAATTGGAGGATCAGCATCAAGAACCACCTATTTTTTTTTATTTCAAAAAGATGATGATTATTAGTAAAATATATTAATAAAATTATCGTACGAGACATTAAACAAAAGAATTTGTCAATGCAAAATCGATTATTAAATGGGCGCCTCGCTTTTGAAAGTTCTCTTTACCTCTTTTGATGTTCCCCATTGGCTACGCCAAAGCTGTAGCACCTTTTGCACAAGTTCAGTTTGTTTACCACTTGATATTTCACTGCTGATAGGTGATTCACTCATTGAGCCATGGCTTGTTTGTGATCGAGCAGTTCTTAACATGAGTAATTGAGCGATGGCGGTAACCTGTTCTCTGCGTTCAATACGCTCCTTTATGTGTCTGTGATCTGTCACAAGCGAAACACCCCTTGGTCTCCATGAACCTAAAAGTTCTTCACCAGGAATGGTTTTCGATGCAGTATTTAAACGCCACAGTTGGCTAACACGACGAGTCATGGGAGGTCTCAAATGAATTAAAAAGACGGAGCTACACTTGTTCATGTACTTTGAAGAGCCTAGTAGCTTTCTGAGACCAAAAGAGGAGGCATCTCGGCCCTGAATCCGTACAGCAATATCCATTTGACATGTGATTGGCTTTGAGCATTTCTCTACCTCAATTTCCCATTTGAGATTAAGTAGAATGCGCGTATTGGCTGCCGTCAATCTATTGAGGAACAAACAGTCGTGTTGAGATGAATCCCAAGCACCCTGTGCAATCAATTGACTGGTACCATCGTTCTTGTAGTGTACTTGCTGCTGTGATAACATTCGAATCTCAATATCTTCATGTGCAGGAGAAGTAATGATGCGACCCTTGGAGTCTAAAAGCCGAACTTGGCCGATGGCGGCCTTTGAGATTTTGTTCCACACAAACTGGCGCCCTGAGGTGTGCGATAGCGTGATGGTGATGCGTCGCTGGAGGCCTTGTCTAAGCGTAAAGGCACCTCTATCCAACGAAGTCTGAGATACAACCTGTACTGGCGTATAGTTACCATTGGGCATCAATTCACCAATTTGAACCCATGCCAAGACATCATGTCGTTCAGCGGCTAATAGCTCCTCTTCTGGGCGACGTTCTACATGAATTTCCGTAGGTGAACTGCATAAGGGTGCATTTAAAACAGTATTCTTGGGCGGAGCCATCAACTCAGAAAGTTGAGGTTTCTCGCGTTGATCATCCCATCGTTCATACTGGGCAAGCACACGGGGCTGTGCCATACCATACACCTCAAAGACAACATTACCATGATTGAGCGTATCCAGTAACGCCTGTGTCACAACGACAGAAAGAGTCTGGCTGTAGTCTAATGAGATGGGACCTGTACCAAAACCTCGGGAAGGATCGGTTGCAAACAATTTTTCAGCACTTGTGCGGGGGGCACCAAAGGATGATAATCTGAATTGTACATGAACACCAGTAAAATCAGTTTCGTTGATGCCTGTCAATTCTAAAAGACGCACTTCAAACAAGAGCTGCTGGCCAAGTTGAAGGACCATATCATGGCGCTCTTCAGATTGACCTGAACGCGCAATAGGAGAAACCAGGAGACGTAGCTGGCCCTTGATTTGACCCGTAGTACGGCAACGTACATCAACGGTGCTTTCAAATGCTTGCTGGTGCTGCAGGTTACGAATAGAAACTGCGGCGCTACCAATAAAGGAGTACTTTGGACTGGGGCTTTCATAAAAAGGGTCTTCCCAATTAAAGTGTTTACGGTACTGAGGACGGTCAACATACTGTCTTAAGTTGCGCATCTTATTGAGTCGTGTTTTAAGCTTTTCAATCGACCAGACATAAACGCATTGGTTCTTTCGATCCAACACACGTATACCGATACACGGTTTGGTACTGCTAATCAAATCATCATCGTCAGATTCATCATCATACTGCTGAAGAGTACCCATTTCCTCCCAATAAGACTGTAACTGAGTGAATCCTTCTTCAATAACGCTGAATTGGTAAGTGACATCTTTGCTTAATTCACGTGAAATGATATTGGCTTCCTTTAATAAAACAGCGTGGGTCAGTACAACTTCTGCCATGGTGACATAATGGAGGCGCTTCCAACGATCGATAACACGACGGATCAATTTGACTTGGTGCGGTGAGTAAGAGTCCATTCCAAATTGCATAGATGACATATGACTGAGTTTTGCCTCATAAAAGCTACGTTGTGATTCAAGCTCCTTTTGATGCTTTTCTTTGACATCTTTGATCTTCTCCTGAATCTTTTCGTTTTGGGAGACAAGTGTTGCATCAGTACAGACGCTACCATCTTCAAAAAGAGTGACTGCAGCAGATAATCGGTGGGTAGATACACTCGAGTCATTATCGTCATAATCGTCTAGGCGACTATCAGCACGTGATTTTCTCGATTGACGTATACGACCAATATCATCGTACAGCTTTTCAATTTCATCATCCTTCAAGCCGCTGAAATTAGCTTCGGAAGCATATTGATTACGCATTGCTTCAAGTCGTGCATAGTTCCAGTCCATGACATCTGCAGAGCCATTTGTTACTGCTGCCACTTCTGCTGATTCATCATCATCAGATCTATTGGTGCATGCGCTGGCTGTTGCCTGCCTCATCAAGTCGTTACGCTCTCTTCGTACTTCTTCAGGATTATTGAAACGGAAAATATGATGGTGACCCAAAATGATTCTATACCCAGTTTTAAGAACGTGAGGGGTATCAATAAGATTGCCGTTCACCATGGTCATTGCATCCAGCTTTGTATTGGGATAGAGTGTAACAGTTCCATTGTCGTATTCGAACCAGCAATGTTCATCCTGAATATTCGAACCGCTTAGGCGGATCTCGCATTGACTCGAACCGTCCTGGCGGCCAATTCTTGTTTTTCCGGTCTTTATCTGATACATGAGACATTCAGACATGAGAGGATCTTCATTGAGGTTGACAATAAATGGCATGGATTTTGGAGTGTAGATACCCATTTCGTTCTTATCAATGGTAATACCCAATTCTTTCAATGCTTTTTCACGCTCTTGATGAATATGCTCTGTCTTTTTCATCTTATCTTCCCAGGTCTCGTTCAAATTAGCAAGTAGTTTTTCGGAGCTTGCCAATTGATCAACGATTTGCTGTTTGGTCATTTTTTTCTTTTCTCCTTTTTCGTCAACGATTTCGAGAACCTGATTGGCGTTTGTAATGACAGATCGGGTAGGGATAGGGGTTACACTGCCATCCTGCTGATTGCCTTGTTGTTTAGTTTGTTTGTATGCACTGCTGGAAGCGAGTTCTTCTACAACCTCGGGTGCATATACCATCAAGCGATCACGTAGCGTGGATAACTCTTCTTTAAGTTCACGAATCATCTTGGCGTTAGGGTCTTCATTGACAACAGCCTTGTTCTGAATCTTCTTTGCTTGATCGGCGTAACGAAGAGTACTGAGTGTTTCGTCATAATCAGCAGGTGAGATGGCTGCAATCATTGCTGTTTTGGAGTTACCTCCTAAGGAATCTTTTAGTAGCCAAGTTAACACCTATATATAACATAGTTAATAAATCAATGTCGTACAAATAAGCAAAAACAACATAGCCTTTTTTTCTTTTTTTTTTACTATTCGAGTCATATTTAATTTGTAAACGTACTGAATCACGATAAGGAATAAATACTTCCTTTGTCTTTTTTCCACTCTTCTTCGTAGACTCAGCAATAGACTGATCAGCAAGACCGGAAATAACTTTACCGAGGGTAGTCAAGGATCGATTGATATTTGCACCCTCCTTAAGGCGGGCACCTGTGGCACCTGTGCTATTTGCTCTTTCACTTCCCGCAAGATCGACAAGACTGATACGAGCAACTTTTTCTGTTTCGAGTTTTGTTGTTTCATCTAAACGTGTTTGTGTTAAGAATACAGTAAAGACAGCATGGGATCTCGAAGAAGTTTCGTTCATATTTGTTGCTGCAACAGTTCTGGCTTTGTTTCCTTCGTCCATCAAATTGTTAATACCGTCTGAGGAGTTGACAACAAGTCTCGATAGATCTTCGACATAGGGGCCTGTGGAAGGGTGCTCACGGACCTTGAGGTTTCCCTTATTTTTAGGGTTCAATAAATCCCTCACTTTTTCGTTGTAAATTTCGATATAAGATACTTCCACTCGATACTTGAGGTTACTGTCGGTATTATTTGTGATACGATCGTACAATTCTTGACAAGTCTTTGGAATGATACCTTTGTCTTCACCATAACCCATCTAAAATAAAATAAAAAATGTTATTTATTGCCTTGATTGATCAATGAATTCAAACTGGTGCTATTCTTTACGAAGTTATTTTACCATCGAGTATGATTTTCCTGAACCTGTCTGACCATCTGTGTATGTGCAATAACAACAGCAATAAATACAAAAAAAAGGAGAAAATAAGGAGGTTACTTATCACGCACACATACATATAATGGTGATTACTACTTACAGGCAAAGATACAGCAATTGTAACCATCAAAAGCATGATTCAACAGGTCCTCTCCCATATCGCTATAGACCATTTCCTGATCTGCAAAGTGTGGGTCGTTTTTATCTGCGGACCAATAGGATTTATCAAACGTAAATGCCTTGACGTCTTCTGTATCTTTTCCTTTGTGATCTGGTGGTTTAGTGATAATAGTCTGAGCTCCGTCCATTCGAATAAGACAGGTTGCACCACGAGCAAGCTCTAAAATAAAGCGTTGACTTTCTTTGTTTACTTTTGCCATTGGAAGTGAAATCAAAATTACCTCTTGAATTCAAGGGACGACATCGAACTACGACTTTAATATTTCCACCTCCACTCATCTATGTTTTAACGTAATTCAATGAAGGGCGATTTGTTAGTTGTTGCTATGGTAACTGTTGCTATGGTTGTAATTTGCGTCTTACTCTTTCTGAATCAAATTAAAATTAAAAATTAAAAAAAAAGTAATCGTACAAAGATGATGATTCTTTATTTTTCTATTGAATAATAATCAAGGAAAAGAGGAAAATCCAATAAAGTGTTTTTTCAGGACGCTTTGCTGAATGTTTCTGTCTTTTTCTTATGTTATGTCTTCCAATAGTTTAAAATAAAAAATAAGAAAATAAAAATAAAAAAATAAGAAAATAAAGAAAATAAAAAAAGTAATAAAAGGAAGAAAAAAGGCACTAGTAATAACAGGTATTCATTAAATGCTGCATCTGAAAATGTGCTTAAAATATTATGACCAAAAAAAAAGGGCGGTTACAGCGATCTTGGATTGTTAGTTTAGTAATCGATGCATTTCGTAGAAGGCAACTTGATGAAAAAAGAAAATCATTTGTTGTATTTTTATCTATTTTTATGAAATAACTCAAGCCGATGTGTTAACAACAACAATAAAGATATCATAGTCATTTAGTATCACATGCTTCAACTGTTTTGACAGTGAAGTTAAAAAATAAACAAAATGGCACGAGGCACTGAGTTGTATATATAAAAAAAGAGTAGATCTTGCTGTTTTGACTGGCCTTATGACACATATAGTATCAATTTATAGTCAACACCGTTCTATTGTTTATGTATACATAATAACGATCTATCTATATTTATCTATGTTTATATATATCTACTATAGCTTCTGTCTATATGTAAATTTATATAAACTCTCCCTCCTCCATTTGTCTTCTTTCTCTTATATTCTATCTCATTCTACATTCATATATAATTATCACCTGATTATATGACATTATGACATATATAAGGTTGAGTTTTTTTTCTTTAATGTTTTTATTTCTCATTGCAAGCTTTGAAAGACAACTTGCAGTGACGGTATTCTAAATAAATTCAAGAATAAAAATGAAGCAATATGGTTATTTGTATAATAATTACAATAAACATACTCCTTCGTTGGGGTTTATTTTATTTTTTAATATTACTTCTACACAAAAAACATGTGATGGAGTCTATAGTTCTTATAAGGTCACAATGTGTTGTATGGAGTAACCTATAGTTCTCCTTAACGTAAATGTGCTCGTAAAAAAAGGTGAAAGCAAAAAGGAAAAGTAAATGTATGTGTTGTATGATATCCTATCTTTTTATAACGCAAAGGACGCTTATCCGATATGATTTATAATTCTAAAGAATGCCTTTTAATCAAAACCAGAACATATCGCGCCACACCTTAAATTAAATAACATTTTAATAACATTTCATCATAAACAACCGCTGTTTACAAAAGTAAAAACTTCTCCATCATTCTATGTAGGTCTTCATCTATCAAAAACATTTTAGACATTTTACAACTTTATTCCATTTAGTCAAGTTGTGCTTCCAGAATCTGATTTTGAAAATATTGGTAAATACAAAAATGGAGACGTTGAATGCAGAGTAAAACATGATTATAATCTGGATAACCAATGGGAAAACAAAGCAATAATGGCATTTTGATTGAAGCATTTAACCATAATAAATATCTACTTCTAAATTAGTTAGTCACTGAACTTACCACACTCGTGCTCATATCGTTGTAGAGAGCTTTAACTTTTGTCTCCTTAGCAATAAAAACATATATTTAAAAGATTGAGATTCTAGATTGTTGTGTTATTAGCCATTCTTTTACTCTATCTTTTTATTTGTTTATTATTTATCTATAAGTATTATTTTCTTTATTCATTCATAACTCTACATCACGTAAGTGGATAAACTGAAGATACGATATCATTTTATAAAGGAAAACCAACAAGTAAATGAAATTCTTCCTCTCTTAATATTATCATATATTTAAGATCTTATTTACTTATAAAATAATTGACAATATATACTAGAACTTGTTTGAACTTTTTCGCTTTGATGCGTTTATTTTTGTACCACCTAACTTATTTAAAAAGTTGATGCTAAATAATTGGAGAAGAAATAGTATGTAGTAGACGATATAGCCGAATTACCATTTCCTTGGAATAGAAAAAGAAAAAAGAGTATATTTCTTTACTTTAACAATATATCGTTTTTATTACGATTAATATTTGTTTTTCTTATGATGCATTCGCTGACTGTAAACTGTCTGAATTTTAAAGTACGCTATATATGTATGCATGTCAACACACAATACAACTTGATGTTTTTACTATGATAACAATAATGATTGAATTATAAAGTACTTGTATTAGTATCATGACCATTTGTAAATGAAATAATTTTTGCTCATTTACATGTATTCCATATACATTAAATGATAGCGAAGCATTAATTGGTCGATTAATATTTAGGTTCGATACAGACACGGAAAGTATTATAACATGAAGAGATGCAAGTTTTAGCAAAGTTGACAGACATCCAAAATAATAGAACAAGAATAAACATATCCTGTAGTATTTTATTAAAGAAGAATAAAGATGAAAAAGAGTCTCGAGATGTCCCTTCTTTTGGAGATCTTAATGGTTTTTCTCTGAAAAAAAAAGTCTCTACACCCTAATTCTCTACTTTACGATAAATAATTAAGAAAGAGAAAAGTAAAAGACCTGTGAATTTAAAGGTTTGCGCCGAGCCTCACACTTTATATCGGGATGAGAAAATGGTTTAATTTCCAGGTTGATGGTTGGCTTAGTACTTTCTTTTAGATTTCCTTTGCGTGACAAGTGTATTTGGTCACTATTTTTTTTAAAAGTACCAATCACAACATAATAAAAACTTTTACATCTATAAGCGATGTTTCTATATAATAGCATGTCATATAAATCATCCAATATCATTTTTTAGTGTTGTTTACACCATTCACAAAATGAAATTTTCTCAAAAGTACAACGACTCAACACAAGTTTCTGGTGATTGTGAAATTATGATTGGCCTGAAATGGCTGCAGACGGAATAATAAACAGGAGGAACCAAGGTACAATAGATTATATATGTGCTTTGGGTTCTTTCTATTTTATCTAGAAATTATAGGGCTCTGAAGCTACTCGAGAAAGTATTTTAAGTTTTTCATAAAAATCATATGTAAAGATGATACTTAAAATAAGACTCTGTTTTGAATGATATGACGATAAAAAAATATTATTTATTTGTAACCAAATATTAGTACAATAACCCTTCTGAGTAGAGGGTAAAAGAGCAAAGAACCAATCAGGGTTTTCCTGACTGATAGCTAGCCTTAAAAATAGAGTCTTGTTGAGCCTGAGTTGTTGGCTTGCTCAACGTACTAGATACCATATTGCCAATAGCATTGGCGATCTTTTGGGCTGGGCGGGATGCAACACTTGTAGAATCATAAAAAGGATTAGTTTCTTGATCAGCTTTGTTGAGTTGATCCATGTAGTTTTGAGATTTTCGTTCAGCTGTAGCAAGATTATAGTGATTAGACGACATTTTCTCTGGTTTATTTATTTGAAAGGAAAAATTAAAAACAAAATAATAAACAAATAGTGTTAATATACACGTCGCTCAGAGACGTCACTCTTTCTTTTTTGTTCTTTATTTATTGCGTGTGCCACAATAGCAGTGCTGGGTATCAGCCAAAATATTCAAAGGTTAGACTAACCGTGTAAAAAAAAAAGTCATTAAATTATATATGGCATATCTTTTTAACTGTTCAGTGATTTTGTAATGATGGGAAGGGTAATTTCAAAATATGCATTGGTATTAATAAATTTTAACTCTCAGACCATTGTAGATCCATGCTAATTGTAAAGGAATAACCATTTTTCCTTGTACTTTTCGAGTAGATGTCGTATTCTAAGAAAAATATATTTCTATTTTACAGGATCAGTTGTTAACCATTATGTGCTATATATAGCATCGGCTTCTATTTTTTCTTTTCTTTTAATTTAACTCTGAACTAGAGCTAACAGTGGCACTTTTCTATCATTTATTTATATTATACAATTTAAATCTTGAAACTTTTATTAATTATAACTTTGGGGTTAATCTTTATAACAGAGGGATCAAAATCACTGATCCAAACATACACATAAAAATATTTCCATTGTTTAACTAAAGTATGCTGATATTAAGAAACGTTTTTTCTCATGACATCTGTTATTTGTGTCTACAAGACTTAGCCTAAGGGACATTTTACAAATAGAAAACGTAATCTAAAAACTCCCAACAAATAAAATTGGATGAGTAAATAGCACTTGCCTAAATGATAGCATTATTGAGTATTGGGTTATAGTACGGGTTGATTACAGTAGTTTAATTATAAAAATACATGAAGTGAAAATACACACGCTTTCAAATTAGTAGCAACGTAGTAATTTCATCAACCCGAGATTAAATATAAATAGCTATTGTAGATAAAAGAGAGATAAAGAATCTTTTGAAGGTCTATGTATGGTACATCATACAACTAATCAATTGAGCGTCAATTCCTTCGAAACAATTCATAAAGAATACCTATTAAAATGTTTCTCGACTTCGGAAACATGTGAAACTAATATTACAAAATAATAATATTTTGCTTGTAATTATTTACTATTATAGTACTGTAGAAAGGATGATAGAATTAAGAAGTACTGTGTATAGCAACAAAGGTTGTGTAATCCATTAAAAGGAAAATATCTCTCTGTAACAAACGTATAGCCAAACGAAAAAATGACAAAAAAATTACTTTTTGAATTATGCAAGCAAACAAACGCAGAAGATTTGAAGATGAAGACAAACAATAATGTGGGTTCTTTATCTTTAACCGGATGTAGCAACTATGGGAAAAATCAGTTTGGTGATATTATGAAACGCCTTTTCAATTTATTTAAAGAAGCAAAAATAAAAATAAAAAGGAACACCGATGGATGGTGGATCTGTTTTTTTTTTATTTATGTCTACTGATACATAAACACATACACAATGTATTCTATTCTGAGAGTTACTATCTTTTATTCTTGGAGAAATATAAATCACTTGAATGATAATACACAAGAAACAAATACAACACGTTGACGATAAAGTGAAAAAAGAACAGCTTTGAAAAGGCGACTGAATATGGAATTGGGAGAGGTACTTTAGAATTAGAATATTAGAATCTACCAACAAAAATAAGCGCTTTATTTAGCTCAAGTATATCTTCTATAGATTTAGCATAAAAATATATGTACGAGCTATAAATAATAGGTACATCCATCTTGAATATCAAAAATGAATTGATCTAAATCTTGTTCCTGAAACCTGTTTTTTTAGCAGAGTAGCACTTTTTGTTAAAAAGAAGAACTTGGTTTAGTTGATATCATTGAATGATGGTGATTTATGTAATCCATTTACGTTACATTATCCTATTATAAAGAAAGCAACTGAAATATAAGATACATTGACTAAATAGGAGAATATCAGTATTATACAAGATGCGAAAGAGTTATTTCACTCTAAAAAAATACAGATTGTGACTCTAATATGATGTTCAATCCATTTGTATCATTTTATTAAAGAGACATAAAAACCTTTTTATCATCTGTATAAAATGGGATTTTACCGATCTTGAACGTTTAAAAGGGAATGAAGCGGCTTTTTTCGCGGGACAGATGTGATGCCCGGATCAATACTTTTTTGTGATGTACCCGAATAAATTGAGAAGGTGAGGCATAATAATAGCATATATTCAACAGAAGGATTTCCAGGATCTTGAAAACAAAAGGGTATCGTCATTATACGTATAAATAATATCTTGGTCTCTCACGTTTGATTATGTGTACAAAAAATATATAAAAATAGGTCCTATCACTTAAAAAGCCTTGATATTGAAACGTGGTTCTGTTTTTCCGAGATGATAGGAATATCCAAGGATTCTTTGATTGTGTTCACTCTCTTTCTCTTTTTAAAGTAAGATAGAGTTACTTATTTTATTATTGATAAAAAAAAAAAAAAAAATTTTCA
>VCJJ01001234.1:27916-46254 GCA_024139415.1 Backusella tarrabulga
CTAAATTACACAATTTGAAGCAACCACAATGGACAAATCTGTAGGATAAGCACTACAACATGACTAACGGTATTTTTTTTTAAGAAAAAAAACGTACATATTCTTTATTGTATTGTATTATAATAAATTGTAATTATTTATATAGTATATATCACATTGCTTCTCTTTCTCTGGATTAGTATGCTGCATTTGTTTTCATTTTCTTCTTAGTATTTTTCTGTGATACTAGGCGAGTACTTTGTTGATTCATCGCTATCCCTTTTAGGCAAGTCCCTTCCAATAAAGAACAGGATGTATGCGATAAAGCATAATCCAATGGCCAAGCAATCAAAGACATAAAATGCCCATTCCAGTCTAGCAATGGGTCCACTATATCCACTTGCATATTCAGCGACACGATAAATGGATCTGATATAAAGGAAGAAAATAGTAACGTAGAGACATCGAATCATGGAATTTTTGGGATTTTTGCGGCCAGGGACTTCGTAAGCATATTCATTATTTCGATGGATATAAACGGTGATGGCTGCAAATGATGCAAAAAAGACGAGCTGAAGGGCAAGACCAACCAATGTGACGGCAATACCTTCATTACGATAATTAAGTGTTGATTGCAAGCCTCCTCCCGCTCCCTGAAGACAAAAGGAAAGGATATCACTGGAAAAGAAAAACCATGTAACAAACTTTTGTCTCAGGAAAAAGAAACGACTGGATTTGCCTGAAAGCCGAATGATCTCACCAACTGATTTGTAATTCACAAGGGCCAGTGCATTGGGTGCCAATAGTAAAAACAGAGTGGTGCCGATATATCGCCCCAAGTCGGTGTAATAGTGACATGCTAAGCGAACTGCATAACCAACCACTTCCATCAATGCTGTAAATGGAAGTATATATAAATATTTAGGACTTCTGCTGTAGTAGATTTGAATCGTTAAAATAATTCCAAAAACTGCATATACAGATAATCCAACTATTGCAAACGCAAAGCTGGGAATATAGTGGTACAGCAGCATAGCCTGCGTTTCCCCGGTTTCTGGAAATAATCCCATGTTATTTGTTTTTATATTAGTAAATAAATGATATAAAAAGGAGAGGAAAGAAAAAGAAAAATGGGAAATGGGAAATGTCAATAAAAGAAGAGAATAAAAGAAAAAAAAAAGTTAAATAAATAAAATAAAAATAATAAAAACCTTCATTTTCACTTGTGCTTGTATCACGATCCTAATTTATTGCAGCCCAGAGAAAGAAAAGCAACTGTGTATCGGTCGTCTCTAGAGTGTGATACTTGGTTGTTATCTTGGCTTAGAGTTTCAATGTAATTAAAGTGATAGCAAGAATGGAATTTACCAGTTAAGACTAGGTTCAACTAATAATCAAATACACATGCGATGATGGTTTAGTGATCGCCTCAAAAGTTCAACAATTACGCATTCTAAGATATCTCTTCAAAAAAAAATTTTTTTCTTGATTCCTTTTTATATTGACAAATATAGAATATTTATTTGTCGAACAAGTGAAATTGTCTTTTAAAAGTATCATCAAGTGATGGAGGCACTGTACAACCCACATAAATCTACAATACAAAAAAAAAAGTACAACCCACATAAACCATGCGGATATTAAAATCAGATAAGATCCAATATCCATTTATCTATTTATAAATTATCGTTTAAAGCCAATTTATAAAATTCTTTTACCTATTGAATATGTCAGATCTGATCTATATTTATTTTCTAAGCCCAAAATGATATTAAAAATTGTGAACTATATGGGGTATTTACTCTGTTGTGGTCAACAATGGCAAGTTTGAATCTATGTGTTTCTAGAGCAGTAGTGTGAATAAGCTTTTCGAGATTTTTATTCTTGAAGGTTGCAACAAAAAACCAGTACAGTTCAATATGCAGATATATATATATATATATATATATATATATATAACTTCTTGGGATTAAGGGAAAAGCAAAATAAAAAACATCAGTTATAATAAAAGACTTGTTTAAATATATTTGAACAATCAGACATGGCAGATTTTTTTTATTATTAATATTCTAAGCTACAATTAATTTTTTTTTTCATAAATGGTATCTACAAAGGGGATTATAATACAAAATACAATACAAAATGGAGAAAATATAATACAAATGCATAATGATGAAATTAATAGACACAGATGGAAGTACGAGTTGAAGCGGGGAAGCAATAGTCGGAAGTAGGTGATGTGGCAGAGAAAAAGATGGAACTACCGCGAGAGAATGAAGTGACAATGCTTCTCTGAGAAGAGGCGATGCTAAAAGATGAGTCTCTACGCATGATGCTACCAATGCTTCGTCGAATGGCGGCACCAACACTGCTATTGGCGCTGAGGGTAAGAGTGGAAGGGGTAGCGACTTGGGTGCTACGGATGCCATTGTAGACTTGCTTGAGGATAAATTTCAACTGGACTTGCCAGGTCTGCGAACCAAAGACCAAGGCGGAGGTTGCGCTATAGGATGCAGATGAGGACACAGAACCAGCACTGGAGGTGCTTTGATTGCTAGGGGTGCGTTGGAGAGGGATCCAATTCAATGATTGGAAAGAGGCGGATTTTTCAGGGATATAGCAGTCGATCTGAGAGGTGATTGCATACATTGTATTTTTAACAAATGCCGCACGGGACATTTTCTTGTAGTCGCCTTGAGCGACGTGGAGATCGGTATTTAAGAGGAGCATAGAATAAACAATGGTATGTACAATGTCAGGGGTGCCAAAGATGCACTTGGGGTTGCAATCATAGTAGCGGCTGGCAAAAGCAGCAAGGATGCGATCAATCTGTTGTGTTTCGGCCTTGAGATGGAGTTTGGAGCATAGGACACGGAAGGCTTGTTCAAGCTTAAGAGACTTGAAATCAAACTTGTTCATATAGGACTTAAGGATCATATTACTCATAGGTTTTCCGTTGCCGATCCATTCGGCAACGTTTTCAAGATTGGCATAGACGGTTTTATCTTCATCCCAGATACGCTGGGCATAGTCGGAGGCAATGGAATTGGGTTGCTCTTGGGTTGTGATTTCAGGAGTGGTGACTTGGGTATTTTTATTATTACAATCACTTGAAAGTGATTCTTGAGGAGCAATTGGGACAAATGTGATTTTATGTTGTTTCTTTTTATCAAGGGGCAACTTTGTGAATTTTTTGAAGAAGCGACCAATAGCCTATTATGTAAAAATAGTCAGCCAATCATGCTACATTTACCCTTTCTCCCTCTATATACTTTACCTTTGACTTTGACTTTTTAACAAATTCTTCTTGGACAAATGGAAGAACAGCTGCTTTTTGAGCTGGCGAAAGAGTAGTTTGGACAACCACTGGAACTGGTTTTGCCACAGGAGTAGGATTGATTTTATTATTTTTAACAAATGGCTTTTTAACAAGCTTTTTTAATGATGTTGGTTTGAAGTTTTGCATGTTGCTGTTGTTGTTGTATGAGCAAGGAATTGATGTTTGTGATTGAGTGTTGAGATTGATATCGAATAAAGAAATGAGCTGGATGATGACGCTAACTGGAGATATGGAAAAGATGAAGAAGATGACAAATAAGAATGTATTGAAGTGTGTTTGGTTAATCATGTATTTTTTATAATTTAATGATGGGTGTTTGAATAATGATTTTGAAGGTCTTTATATATTAATTTGGTGAGCCCCTGATTTTCCTTTTTCCTTTTCATATTTTTTTTTTCTCGTTTAACTTTTTTTTCAATTCTTTTGATTTGATTTTCTATGTGGATACTATTTTAATTTGAGAAAAATTGACATGGATAGAAAGCCCTCTTCTGCCTCTTTCTAGCTATGCGCTTTTTTCTTATTTTTTACTACTCTAGCAGCAGTAATAGTTTGATATAATACCATATTGCTTTTTCAGATATTGAAAAAACGAAGACCATCCCCTGCGTATAATAATGGGGGGACGGTGTAGTTTTGATTGAACTTGGGGGACATGAAAAGAAAATGGGGGAGTAGGAAGAACAGGATGAATAGATATCAATACTTTTCTTCCATTGTTCAACACATTCATTTTATAATAAAAGCATTTTTCTTAAACAATATTCAAATTATTCTACCAATTCACGTTAACTCGCTGGCAAAAAAAACCACCAGGTTCTTATATAACATGGTAAGTTATCATCCAAAAGGAATTCTGAAAATATACATGTTCTTTTTACTTATTTTTGGGGGAGGAGAGAAGACAGAAGCTGTAAAACTCAATATCGAGTTTTTGCTGGTAATGCACGATCAGTAAAATGAGCCAATTAAGACCTGGGGAGGGTAATGAATTGGGGGATGAGATGAGGGGAGTAGAGAAAAAAGAAGCTGTAAAACTCGATATCGAGTTTTTGCTGGTAATGCACGATCAGCGAAGAGAGCTAATTATGACCGGGGGAGAGTAATGAATTGAAGGTGGAATGAGGGATAATAATGAATTGGGGGTGAGATGGGGGTGATAAAGTAAGATGGCTTTCTATGATAATCGGAGGAGCAAAGGTGAGGGGAAGCATCCACTTTCTGCCTGAGATTTGAACATCGTAAAAAAGTGTTTATTTTTCGATTTTCAAAAGCTGGTCATAAATATGTGGGTGAGGAGTAAATTAAGAAGAGAAACTGTGCATATCGAAAAAGAATCAGCATTAGATTTGGGGGGATTTGGGGGAGAGGCAAAGAAAGAGACTGGGGAGGAGGAAAATTTGGGCATCTGTTATTTTCTGATCGCTCTACTGATTCATCAGGATAGGAGAACAGTGAAAAAACTTGATGGTGGGTTATACGGTTTGGGGGGAGAGGAGGATGAGTAGACAAGCCTGGTGCTCGATAAGAGTCAAAACTAAATCATACTACCATTTCTGGAAAAAGGAGAAGTTTCGTGCGCGTGTGCGTTTTCGAATTAGGAGACATATTGATTGGAAATTATCAATGCCCATGCATGGGTAAATCAAAATGACCCTTTGAATTTGGCATCGAAAAAACATCAATTCATTTCCGATTTCAATGTTTTTCCCATATTTAGAAGGCGCAAAGATTTTTTGCCTTTGCAGTTGAGGGGAACATCGTAGTTAATCTTGGATGAAATAAACATGGGATGGTACCACAACCTTTTTTAAAACTGTCATTATAAGTTTTATGGTTAGTATTTTATTATACATCGTTGATCTAGAGATCTAGGTTGACTTGGGGGGACATCTGGATATTTTTTTGAGAATCTTTACTAGGAAGCGTCACTATCACCCATAGGTATAATTAGTACTACAAGTTAACAAAATAGTTATTTACAACATTGAAAGATGGATATTATTCAAAATATAAGGTAACAGTGTTAATGTTAAGTATTTTATCTAGTAGCAAGTACTTCATTTTTACCAACTATACATTTAGGCAGTTGGCTTTATTCCAAGTGACATATTATTATCAATTTAATGCTTTCACTTGCTTTAGTAAATTGTTGTTGAAATATAAGCGATATTTTATTATAAATGTCATCATGAACGATTTGATTAAATCGAATAGTTCAAGATAAAAGGCGATTTAGATTATGATTAAGATAAACGCTCTAAGATATCTAGTAAATTAAATTATTTTGATCAAACTTTTATATATTGTTTATCTGATCTATATGAGTAAAAAGGGAAGGATCTGGTTGATGATTTGAACTGACTAAACATGTCGATGTTACCCACACGAATTCAAATATTTGACAGTTCTCCATATTGCATTTTATGTCAAATATAAAAATGGATGATTGACAGATTTTGACAAGTTGCTTTGTTATTTCATTGGGGGGATTGGTGGGATTGATGGGGGAGACTTGAAAGTATTCAATCATCATCTTTGGGGGATCCGATATTAAAGAGATGAAGAGCAAAAATACAAAGAGGGGATTCGATATTGATGAAAATCTTGGGGAGGGAGTTTGCAATACTGTATTTTTCGTGGGGGGGATGAGATGTCTTTTATTTGACATCTCCCTGATCTAATAGGTACATGAATAAAAATCTAGAAAATGATATGACAATCTCGATTTTTAGTTCCAAATCTATCACATTACAGTTTTCAGGTTCGCTCTAATGACAATGCCATAATGTCAACAGCAGATCTATGTGCATATGTCAGTGATAGTGCTTTACAGGAAATGTTCTTTGCTTTCTTTTGTTGCATCTAAATATAGGGATATTTTCTTTCTAATTATGTAATGAAATACTGAGAATCGAGCGAAATCTTCAAATATCACGATGTATCTAGAACGTAATAGTAAGATAGTATACAACAAGCTAATTAAAGTAGTAGCAAAATTTCATTGACTGTGTAAAGATTGTCTCATTTATATATTAGATGGATAGAAACTAACTCACTTTTGTCAAGTGTATACACATAGAGAAAATAGTTGGATATCAACACTCTCCTTTGAGCCCTCATCTTTCTCTAAAGTTGCAAATATGGAAGCTCGAAGTTTTTTTTTTTTTTGTTTAGTATCATTAGTATCTTGTTTTTCTTGACGAATATTTTTTGTCAAAAAAATATAAAGTAAAGACAAGCTGCCAAAGTAGCTTTATGCAAAAAAAGAACACAACAAGCCCGATTGTGGCTGGAATCAGTTTCCATTTTTCAAATCAAAAACAGAAAATGGGCGAGTTAATTTGGCCAATCACACGAAGCCAAATCGAATATTCATTATTTTTGTTTTTTTATTTTTATTTCTTCTTTGTCTTCCATTCCACTTGATTAGCCATCGCTTTGAACAAATACGCATAGAAACAGAACAAGAGAAAAGAGAAAAGAAAGAAAACCATGTTATTCCTTTTGATTTTACTTGCTGTTGCACTTGCAAACGTGGATTGTACAGCATTGACCTATAAATTAGGAGCAAACGAAAAGTCCTGTTTTTATACGTTTGCTGATAAGCCTGGAAAGAAAATTGGTTTTTATTTTGCAGTAAAGTATTCTATAAATATATCAAATATAGAAAATAATATCAATTGAAAACAAATCAAAAAAATGGATAGGTACAACAAGGTGGTGCGTTTGATATCGATTATAACGTAAAAGGGCCACGCGACGATAGCATCATTAGCGGTGAACACGAGCGACAAGGCGATTACATCTTTACGGCCAACGATGCCGGGGAATACGAATTCTGTTTCTCCAACGATATGTCAACCTTTGTTGAGAAATTGATTGATTTCGAGATCCTACTGGAGCACGAGGTACGGCCCACTCAGGAGGGCAAGGACACACAGCCGGAGCAATTGACACAGATGGAGGAATCGCTGCTGAAAATCTCGGGGTCGCTGACCCACATTGCTCGCACTCAGAAATACTTCCGCACAAGAGAGAATCGAAACTCGGCAACGGTAAGCTCGACAGAGGAACGCATCCTTTGGTGTGCGTTGCTAGAGAGCGTTGCCATGGTTGCCATGGCGTGCTTGCAGGTGTTTGTCGTCAAGGGATTCTTTCATGTAAAAAAAGGCGGGGTTTAACCCGGAATAAAGGAAAATATCGAGATAATCTCACATTCACGTCATGATTTTGTATATAAATCATCGACTCTTGTTTCTTTTCTTTCTTTGCTTTATTTATTTTATCTATTTATATATCCATGTCCATTTTAAATAAATCATTTCATTTAAAATCAAAGCTACTAATTCCTCTCGTTACCTCTCGAGCCTTCAGTACCTCTTTGTATGTCAGGAAGAGCGAGCCTCATTTATGGGATTGTCTACCAGGTGAAGGTGGTGATACCAATGAAGGTCTCAAAGACCTCCTGGGTCCATTAAGAGCAGAGAAATTTGCTCAACCTCATCCATATCAAACAGTCGGTCATGATCAGTTTGATGTTGCAATTGTTGGAGGAGGTATCATTGGTCTTGCTACTGCTAGAGAGTTACTGAAAAGACATCCAACCATGAAACTTGTTTTGCTTGAAAAGGAGTCTGAAGTAGCAGCTCATCAATCTGGCCATAACTCGGGTGTGGTAAGTGATTGAAAAAAGGGTAATTGTTTAGGAAAATTTAAAAAAAGAAAAATAGATTCATGCGGGGTTATATTATAAGCCTGGTTCACAGATGGCAAAGACATGCGTTCGTGGGGTTGATTTAATGTATGAGTATTGTGAACAGCATGGTTTACCAGTAGAGAGATGTGGTAAATTGGTAGTTGCGTGTAATGAAAAGGAACATGAACAGATTGAAAAGCTATATCACCAAGGAGCTGCAAATGGCGTAAAGGGGTTGGAGATTATTTATAGTGATGAGGTATGATAAATCAGATAAAGAAAGGTATCACTAAATAACCTTAATTATTTTAGATTACAAAAATGGAGCCAAATGTAAAGGCATACAGTGCCCTTCATTCTCCAAACACAGGCATTGTAAACTACTGGTTAGTGAGTCAATGTATTGCAGATGAAATCCGAAAGACAGGGTAATAAATGTACAATGAAAAGAGAAAAAGTGAGATTAACATTATTCCAGTCGAGCGGATATTAAAACATCATTTGAAGCCAAAAAGTTTGAAAAGACCTTAGATGGACGTGTCAAGATTACCGGAGGAGAGCCTATTATGGATGGTCCTCATATTGACATCACAGCCAAAAAAGTGATTACTTGTGCCGGATTGTACTCTGATCGATTATCAGGCTTGGCAGGAGGTAACCCCAATAAGCATAAAGTGGTGTCATTTAGAGGCACCTATTATCAATTGAAACCTGAATACCGCACCATGGTGAAACGCAACATTTATCCCGTCCCCAGGTAAAATAATGATAATAATACGTCAATTCCTCGTAGTAACCTTAAGAAAATAGTGGAGGTGGAATCCCCGTTGGTGTCCATTTCACCCCTACTGTGGATCCTCGTCGAGGTCATCAGATGATTGTGGGTCCCGGTGCCTGCATCACCTTTTCAAGAGAGGGTTATCGCTTCTTCGATTTCAAGCTGAAGGATATCTGGGACAATGCCACAAATGGTGCATTCTGGGCATTTGCTCTCAAGAACCTTGGTCTGTCCTTTGGTGAATTGTATCGTGATCTCAATAAGAATGCCTTTTTGAAGAGCGGCCAGAAATACGTTCCAGGGTTACGGGCTGATATGGTTGAGCCATCATTTGCGGGAGTCATGGCACAGGTGTTTGAAAGCGGCGGTATTGCTGCTGGTGATTTCATCGTTGAACGCAAGGTACTTGATGGTCTTGTATTGAATTTAAGAAATGCCCCAAGTCCTGCTGCTACTGCTTCACTGGCTATTGGTGAGATGATTGCCGATTGCGCTGAACAGGATTGGGATTTGAGCAAGTAAATGATAATAATAAAAAAAGAAAATAGACGTATGTTTTGTTGATTTGGTTCCAATCATTGGTATATCTTGTTTGCATCATTTTGTATAAAAGTGCTATAGCTTACATCTTTGATGATGATGGAAATGGAATTTGATGTGCAAATTTTATTTTATTCGCTTTTTTCCCCGGAGAAATCCATTATTTTCCGAATTCATTACTTTGAATGTTCTTGATTTCCCACTTTTTAAACCGCAACACTGTAGCACAGACATTATCATTTTGTTTTGTAAATCAGATACTATTTTGAATGAAAGAGAAAGAGAAAGCATCTCTTACATCACACTATTATTACCATAACGAGTGGAAACCAGTAAAGAGTGATAGAAGCACGAACAAATAGACAGTTAAATAGTTAAATGAACAAAAAAGGCGCTACTTTGAACTTTAATAGACAAAATGACTAGTTGTGAGCGTAGAATATAAGCTTTTGAAACATGAACAGCAAATCTTGATATAAATTGAATGTATGACAACAAAACTTAGGTAAATAAACAGACACCAATAGTAACGATAAATGTTATTATTTACAAACCAATGCACACTTCATTGGCGAGTTGATAGTGGTGGATCATCTGATGAACTTAAAGTATTGCTATTATAATAAAAATGAGCTATAATAAACACACGATGCCTTATGAATCAGAGAGACTGAATGTTGTCAACAGTCCGCTTGTTACATTGTTACATAATTTTCGATTTTTTTATTGCTTTTTTCTTTTTTCCTTTTTCTTTTATATTTATATTATTGTATGCCCAATATGAGTCGAGATGATGACTATGATTACTTGTTCAAAGGTAAGAAGGCATCTTCATCTTGCTATTCAGGACACTGTCTCATCCCCTTTAAGTTGTTTTGATTGGAGATTCCGGTGTTGGTAAAACAAACCTTTTGGGTCGCTTTACCCGTAACGAGTTCAATCTCGAGTCCAAGAGTACTATTGGTGTTGAGTTTGCCACCCGTAGTATTCAAGTAGATAACAAGGTTATTAAGGCACAAATTTGGGATACAGGTAACCCCCCCTTTAAAAAAAGCGTGTCGCCTTTAATATTTACATAAAAAACAGCTGGTCAGGAACGTTATAGAGCCATCACAAGTGCATATTACCGTGGAGCAGTGGGCGCATTGCTTGTTTACGACATCTCAAAGCACTCAACCTATGAGAGCGTAAGCCGTTGGTTAAAGGAATTGCGTGATCATGCCGACTCCAACATTGTCATCATGCTTGTTGGTAACAAGAGCGATTTGAGACATTTGAGAGCAGTTCCAACTGATGACGCTAAGCAATTTGCATGTAGGACAAATATGGAAACACTTTTATTTGGAAAAATTACTAAAATTGGCTTTATTATTTTAGCTGAAAATGGTTTGTCCTTTATCGAAACCTCTGCTTTGGACTCAACTAATGTTGAGCTCTCTTTCCAGAGAATCTTGACTGGTAAGAATGGATAAACATGAGAGAGAGAGAGAGAGAGAGAGAGAAATACTAAAGAATAGAAACAATAGAAATATATCGCATTGTGTCCAACAAGGCATTAGAATCCAGCAACAATGCCATCAAGCCCACAGGCGGTCAAACCATTCTTGTTTCTCAATCCAACGAAGAAGAAAAGCCCAGCGGTGGTTGCTGTTAATTTACGTTTTATTTGTTATATCCTTTTAGCTTATTTTTATTATATTTATTATCAACTCTCTTATATATATTATGATTCTTATTTTTATGATCTTTCCAAATTCAATAAAATTCTTTTTTTTCTTTTTTCATGTGAAAAACTATGTGACCTCGGGCTTACTCTATTTCAATGAGGATGATCTTGTTTATTCCAATTGTAATTATCGTATTTTTTTTTTCTGTATGTCTTGTTTTTATTAGGATTAACAAAAGATAATGGGCGTTTTTTAGTAATAAGAGTATTTTTACCTATAATAAAAAATAAAAAACAAGCCATACAATGAAAAATATATAGTAACTGATGATAGTGCTGATCTGGTTGCCTGAGCAACACTGATTAACCCATATCAAGCCAACGATGTATATAAAAAGTAACTTTGTGGATAGCCTTTTCCCCTTTTTTTGGTACTTTTTAACTTTTTCTCGTCTGTTTTTTTTCTTTTTTTCTTCTTTCTCTTCTTTTTTTTTGATAATAATATTACTAATACAATAGAGTGTAACTTGGAATATTATGACTACAGGTAAATGATGTGGACCAAAAGTCGATAAATGTAAATCCAGTAATAATCTGGATTCCTATAGCTCGTACTTTTACTCGAGAAGAGTTGAATCAAAGCAATCAGCGGATAAAAGAGGGGGATAAAGAAGCCCGAAAGTGTCTTATCATAGACAATAAACTGTATGATGTGACCGAGTTTGTTCATGATCACCCTGGGGGTGCCGACGTTTTATTAACGCATGTTGGAAAGGATGCCTCAGGTAAAAAGATATTTTTAGGAATCGTCTACAATCATAGTAACAAAGATCAACTACAATTTCAGACGTATTTCACGCTATGCACCCTGATTCCGCATATGAAATGCTCGCCAATTTTTATGCAGGCGATCTAATAGGGCCATCCTCTTCTGAACTTTCCAAGTCAGCTCAATTTGCGGCAGAAATCCGTGATCTCCGTGATCGCCTCACTCAACAAGGATACTTTAAATCCAGCAAGATTTACTATGCTTACAAGGTGTTTTCTACGCTTGGATTGTGTGGTATATCACTCGGTGTTCTCTATCGATTTGGTACCACATCCACATTGGCGGTTCTTTTCTCTGCGGTACTTGTTGGTCTGTTTTGGCAGCAGTGTGGTTGGCTTGCCCATGATTTCGCACATCATCAGTGCTTTGAAAACCGTGAATATAACGATGTTGCCGTGGTCCTTCTTGGGAATTTGAGTCAAGGATTTTCATTATCTTGGTAAGGTTTGCGGTTTTTGAATAAGGTTTTTTTTTAATCAGATTTTGCCATTTTTAGGTGGAAAAATAAACACAACACACATCACGCCAGCACAAATGTGCATGGTCAGGATCCCGACATCGATACGGCGCCAGTGCTACTATGGGATGAAATTGCCTCAGCTGCCTACTATGCCTCGCTCGAGAGTGAACCCAATATGATTTCACGCTTCTTGGCAGAAAATGTGCTCCCCTACCAGACACGTTACTATTTCTTTGTGTTGGGGTTTGCACGCTTTTCTTGGGCCATCCAATCCTTGCTTTACGCATTAAATCAGAGTGCCATAAATAAATCGAGAAGATTAAAATATTTTGAGATCTCTTGTCTGGCCGCCCATTGGATCTTATTTAGCTATTGTACGGTTTCTTGGATCTCGAGTATTGGTAATATGATCATGTTCTTTTTGGTGAGTCAGGCTACAACAGGTTATACATTAGCTTTGGTGTTTGCTTTGAATCATAATGGTATGCCGGTTATCACAGAGGAGAAGGCGGAGTCGATGGAGTTTTTTGAAATCCAAGTCATTACAGGTCGCGATGTTACTTTGAATCCTCTTGGTGATTGGTTTATGGTAAGTACTCATATCGTATATTAATTGCTAGATGATATACTAAAAGGCTTTTTCTTGAAGGGTGGATTGAATTATCAAATTGAACATCATGTAAGTTGTCTACTTCTTTTTTTTCTCCTTCTACATAATAAAACGCAAGAAAAAGCTTGATTCTCAACTATTTATTTTAGGTGTTCCCAACAATGCCTCGACATAACTTGGTAAAGGTCAAACCTATGGTGAAAAATCTCTGTCAGAAATATGATATCAATTATCATGACACCGGGTTTATCAAAGGCACCTTAGAAGTATTACAAACATTAGACATTACTTCGAATGTCTCACTTCAATTAAGTAAAAAGTCTTTGTAAAACTAAAAAATAAACAAGTTCTATTTTGCCGAAATGTAAAGTTCCGATCAAATCATCTTGTGTGTGTATGTTCACATGCTAAAGGATAACTTCTTTGCATAGGTTAAAAAGAATGTTTTTGTTTATGTTTATATAAATTCATAAAAAATAAACAAAACAGAAAGTAATATATAAAATAGCCTTTTTTTTATTCTTCGTATCTTTCTTCATTTTATAATTCATTCGCTCATTTTAATAGACACAAAATATACTTTCCAATCGTTCATATAATTATGTTTCATCCACTCCTTTCAAAATGTTTTTATCTTCTTTCAACTTACATCTCCGATCATTTCAACAACAAAAGCAAGCCCGAACTCTGTAGCGAAAAAGAAAACAAGTCTCAGGCGTTGGCTCGTATGGAAAACATGCTCAATACTCATTTAACTGATTTTGAAAGGACATACGTCTCTTTCCCGGAATTCATCCCTTCATTCTGATCTCACCCCCTCTTCCACTCTCTCCACTCTCCTTTATTTTGGTTTATTAGGGATGCTGGTTTATATTCCCCGGATCATTGTATAAAAAGATGCTTTGTAACTTTAGACTATTAAAATTACTATTTAAAAGTAATAATAAAGAATTTTGGCGGGATGCCTTATTTTTTAAATGTCATCCTGACTTTCTTCTATTAATTAATAAATGATGAGGGATAAACGGCAAAAAAAATGAGTGATTCTACATCCATTGAAGTCAAGTTTATTATTATTATTTATTTATGATGAAGGTAACAAAAAAAATACAACACTGCTCCAAATTTACTGATCCATTTTTTCTGAATGAATAGAATCACCCTTTAAAGCTAAATATCAAAGAATTATCAGTAAGATGCATACATAATTATAAATCAGTACTATAATAAAGACAATTTACTTGTATTCGATTCGAATCTATTCAACACATTCTTCTCATCATCACTCGATCTCTGACCTAATCTACCTAAAGCTGTATTTGGCTCGCTTCCAATCACAAGAGCCCAAAGATACTTTTTATATATAATTAATCAAATCATACACTCTCTCTATCACCAAGTACAAAAAACTTACTTGAACAAGAACAAGTATAATATAACCTGCTGCATAAATATCAGCAGCTACGTTTTTCATGGATGGTCGATTAGATTGTAGCACATAATCAATTTGTATGGTTAATAGAGGTACACTCGAAGCCAAAAACACCATCATCTAATAGAAAAAAAATGGTTTATTACACAAATATACGTTGTTTTTTTTTGGAACTCACTGCTAATCGATAATTTGGTATTATGCCTCTTAAAAATACAACGATGTGGCCAACGGTAATGAACAATTCATATATGATAATCCACCATGCACCATTTAATACTTTTAAAAGACAGGCGCCACTAAAGGCCAAAACCCAGCCAAGCTATTTATATTAAAATGACATCAATATATCAATTGAACTATACTTGCTTTTTTTTTAAAAAAAAATTACCACTGCCAAGATACTTGTTGAGACAATAAAAGGTGTTTGTTTCGATGATAATCGCTTTCCCATGATTAAATATTTATTTAAAAGAAAGGAAGCAAAAAAAAAAAACGTAACATGAATATATATAAAAATAAAAAAACAGGGGAAGAGAAGGGGGATTGGAAGAATGCTTATTCTATGCTCCAACTACCTTCCAACTCGCCAAAGCCATACCCTTCTTTAATAAATAATGCCGGGTTCTTTTACACTTTGATTTCAGAAACTGATCAGACGCATCAGCATACTCCTGATACAACTTTTCATCATCGATGGTCATCAGCTCCTTCATTCTACACACATTGTCACCCACAATCCCATCCAAATCTAATACCACACATGATTTGGCCTGTTCGTCCGAGTTAATGGTCCATGCAAACACACGTTTCTCTAGAGAATGTACCTCGTCAATAAACTTGCGTCCATCGGTGTTACAGAGCGCAGCAAACGGGAGACTAACGCAATCAACGTGGGGTAAAAAATGCTGGCGGGCCGCACTGACAGACAACCCAATAAAACAGAGCTGATGATCAAAGAGTACCTTGGCCTTGTTGAGAAACTCAAGGTTCCAGATACCAATGACAAGGTGTTTTTTGAGATGCGTGTATGTGCTGAGAAGGGTAGCGAGGACATCCAAAATCTCGATAGGGTTGTCAAACTTTTATAATGTTATTAACACTATCCCCTGTTTTTTGACATTCTTATTTTTTTTTACCTTTATGTCAATGATCATATAGAACCCCTCCTTTTTATCCACGATCTGACCAAGGAAATCCAAAACCTCTTTTAATCTGGGGATAGGTTGGTTTCCCTTTTTTGTGGTGTACGTCTGAATCTCGCTCCATGTATGATCCCGGATAGGTCCAGTACCCATGGTTGTTCTTTGTAAGGTAAAGTCATGCATCATGATAATTTCATTGTCTTTGGTAAGTCTAATGTCTTTGACAAGGCAAAAAAAAAACATTATAAATGATCTGAAGAACCTGCCTTTTCCGTCATTGGGGGGACTTACCTCCTTCTAAGGCAGTGGCACCTGCTTTTACAGATTCTTGAAAGGAAATGAATGTGTTTTCAGGATATTCACCGGCATAACCACGATGACCAATAACATCGGGGGTAGCTATTATAAAACATTAGAAAAGCTGAAGGTGTCACTTTTGGAGTTTATTTTTATTTACCGGAACTTTGTTGTGTTGGCATTTCAGGAACCAGAGTGAAAAGAGAGATAAACAAACTCACATTTTTGTTTCTTTTTTATTTTAGCGTCTTTACTAAAAATAGATAATGACATGTTCTACAGGCTGACTTTTTTTTATACATGGCTGACCTTGATCAAATCTCACTTTCCGTTTTGATATTACGATTGCTATGGTTTTGTTTACAGAATTTAAGTTCTGACTTTGTGTAAACAGTGGCAAAACCTGAGGATAGGATCTCTCAAAGTCGGTAAGTAGATCTCTTTTAGCTACTTTTCCTTTTTCTTCTTTAGAATAACAATACTAAAAACTCTTTTTATTAAATATCTTTTCCAAGCAAAAAGAAGTATAGAAAAAAGAAGCAAGCTCCATTTTCAATAGAGTATAGACCCAGTTGTTTGATGAGACGATATAGGAGAAAGCTTCTTTTCTGTAAAACAAACAAAGAAAAAAAAGGCGTTTTTATCATCATCTTTTTTTAAAAAAAAAGGTTTCGGTGAAGTCCATGTTTTTGGATTTGCATCGATTATCGTGTACTATTTAGTAAATAAAAAGCTTTAATTAATTAGTTACAATAAAAAAGAGGCCGATTATAAGATTTTTTACCCATAAATGGGGAACATAAAGAACAAAAAAGAAGTTGATGTTATGCAACCTTCTTTTTCAAGTCACATAGACGTCATCTAAATATATAAAAGTGGGATAAGCTTTCTTTTCTTTTCTTTCCCCCCTTTTCTTTTTCCTTCTTTATTTTCCGGTTATTCATTTCTTTTTTTTACATAAATGTCTTCTTCACTTACAATTTCAATTAAATCGCTTGGACATGATACAGTATCAGTAACAATTCCACGTACCTATTCCGTTCTAGAGTTAAAGTCAAAATTACAATCCTTATTTTATATCGATCGAAAGAGGCAACGACTTTTGTTTCAAGGAAATATATTAAAAGATGAAAGTAAATTATTGGATTATGGTAAAGATATTTGTTTTATTATATTGTTATTATATATACATAAATGAGTATTAACTTGTATAATAGATAACTTGGAAAATGGCAAAATGATTCATCTCATTATAACAGCAGGAGATAGTGAAACAGGTAATAATAACCGCTTTTTTTTTTTGGTTTCCTGGTTCTATACACCTGTACCATTATCAATATTTATATTTGTGTTTGTATTTACAGATGAACCAAGAATCAATACTATCATCACTTTAGAACCTGTATGCTTTACATATAAATATAAAAAAGTTACATTTACATACATATGAATTTATTAATCATTGATTATAATTATTTATGAAGCATTTAACAGCACAAAACCTACCTTCAATACCGGTAAAGCAGAAGATCCATCAAGAGTGATAATGTCATTATACTAACCATCCTCAATGTAGACTTTATTAGAAATGAGATTGTCTAGAACAATATCATACATAACAAACCTTCGTAACATATTGCAAATACCTGTTGATCAATGTAAGAATAAAATGTCATTATACCCTCCCAATGTCTAATTCTAAGTATGATTTTTATAGTGGATCTGAATCGACAGCTACATATGCTACCATCTTCGCTACGCTCCATGCGTCAAACACATTCAGCTTTAAGACAAGATACAACACATCCAAACGAACAGATAGCTTTAGTTATGGAACAAATGGCAGATGTAATGGACCTAACTTCTCCTTGGCTAAAAGAAGTAGCAGAAAATAGATTAGATCATGAAATAATTGAGGTAAAAGAGGAAGAAAGAGCCAGGGATATCATTTTTAAAAAAAAATAACAATTTTTTTTTCTACCCTCCCTTTTTTATATAAAAATAGAACGAACAATTATCCATTGTGCTAAGAACTGCAAGGATCTTGCAAATCATGAGCTTAATCTATTGCTTTTTGGGATCTGCAATGGATTTAAGCGAGTCACCCACCAATCAGGAACAACCTCGTTCAAAAAAACAAAAGTTAAACCATCACTGCTAAAAAAAACACTAATATTTGTATATTCTTTGCCATCTATATATGCCCTTTTATGATATCCTCTCTCCCTCTTCACTCCTTCCTATCCGATATGTGTCAATTCATTTTCTTTTATCTCGCTATAAATAATACGAAACTAAAAATAGTAATACAAAAAAAAAAGGAGTAACGGATTTTTAGAATGTTTTTGACAGTGTGTGGTTCCTGTTTTCCATGGTTTTCTATCCTATTTTAAATAAGTTGGTAAGACTTTCTGAGGGACTGTCCTTTGTAGATTGTATCAGCTTTCTAACTGATGCTTGACCTTTCTTTTTTATATGTCGTTTCAAAAGTCTCGAACCAGGCCATTTTTTTTTACTGTATTCAATAATCCTCCCTTCCCCCACTATTTCGTTCCCCCCCCCC
>VCJJ01001237.1:30314-41246 GCA_024139415.1 Backusella tarrabulga
ACATGCTACTTTATATGTAACCATTTATGATACATGTGCACCTATTTCTGAAAAGAGCCACAAACCTGTACAATATAGAAAAAAGAGTTTACAAATTTATTGAATATGAATGAAAGTGAGTCAAATCATTTGAAAATCCAATAGGGTCTTTAACTTGTACAGAAAACTCAACTATAGTTAGCAGTGACGTTGAAAACAGGAGAAAACTGGGTAAAAGCAGTGCCAAAACAAGAAATTTGATTTCCGCCGTTGAACTTTATATTTTTTCTTTGATAAAGTCGAACCATTTCACCACTTCAAACAAATAAAATAGGTACTATATATGAGCATTAAAATCGAAAACAGGTGGTTTTTGTTATTTGTCGAAATAGTATGTATTTATGAAATCACTCTATAGAGCTAAAAGTATCCTTACCCATGACGTCCAAACAAACAAAATGAAGCTTGTTATCTGAAGATCAATAATCAAATCACCGATCCATGACACGTTTTTTTTGATTAATAATATTTCTCTTAGTCAATTTACACGGAAAATTTGTATATAAAAAGCAGAAAAGTAACAATTTTCTGGATCATAAAAACAATTTTTCTAAAATACATTATGAACACTCAATCTCATATCACATTGACTCGCACTGGCGATAAAATGCCTCTTGCCGGTTTTGGCACTGCCCGTATCCCAGCTGAAGAAACCGCAGAGGTTGTTTATAATGCAATCAACGCCGGTTACAGACTCATTGATGGGGCCCTTTTTTATCATAACGAAGCACAGGTTGGTGAGGGTGTTCGTAGAGCAATTTCTGAGGGCATTGTCAAGCGCGAAGAACTTTTCAGTAAGTATACACCTAGTAGGGGAGGATAATGTTTTAACGCCTAATTAGTTATTGGAAAGCTTTGGAATCATTACCATGGCAAGGATCACGTCAGAGAAGCCTTTGATTTGACTTTGAAAAACTATGGTCTTGAATATATTGATCTCTATCTCGTACATTGTAAGTTGAATAGCTGTCCAAAAAGATATGGAATTCACAGGTTATGTTAGATCCTTTTGCCACCAAGTATGTTCCTTATGAAGATTTAGCCAAACAGGGCTTTTTTAGCACCGATGATAAAAAGGAGCTCTCCTTTGCCCGTGCACCCATGCATGAATGCTGGGCTGAAATGGAAAAGCTCGTGGATGCAGGTTTGGTCCGTAATATTGGTATTTCCAACTTTAATGTTCAAACCATTCTTGATCTCTTGACTTACTGCAAGTACAAGCCTGCCACATTAGAAAGTAAGATGGTTTATTATTGTTCAATTATTGTATACTCATCTCTCTATAGTCGAATATCATCCTTACCTTCAGCAAAGACGTTGTATTGGCTGGGTCAAGAAGCAAGATATCCACATCATTGCATATGCTTCATTTGGTCCCACCGCATTTTCAATTGTGCCCGAAGAGATTGCCCATATCCCCTCTCTTCTCAAGCACCCCGTTGCCGAAAAGATTGCAGAGAAGCATAGCATCTCTGTTGCTCAGGTTGTTCTCAAGTGGGCAGTTCAGCATGAGGTTGTTGTCATTCCCAAGAGTGTCAATGTTCAGCGTATGAAGACCAACTTGGACTTGTATTCGTTTACTTTGGATAAGGAGGATATGAAAGCAATGGATGATTTGGAGACTAATGCTCGCTTTAATCAACTTGATATGAATGGTTATGGATTTGAGCTTCCCATGTTTGATTAATTCTTGGCATTATAATAAAATAATTCGTATGACACTGTGCCCTTCGAGCATTCAATGACCATCTTTTAAAAGAGAGTTCTTATGCATAAACTCTCCTGGTCTTACAAATAGCTTTTTTTTCTTTCATTTTAAAATAACTCTAGTTTGAATGTTTGTTTGGATCCTATCACATGTCACAGTAAGCATATTGATAGTTTTATGTACCTTTTTATTATAAATCCAGAAAGGGGACAAAATAGCGTCATATTTGGAACAATAAACAAGATGTGCATATATGCATTTGTGGGAATAAAACCATTTTGTTTTATTTGTTCGCGCAAAGAACAAATCGTTTTTTATAAACTAATAACATTGACTTTGTCCTTTTTTCTTCCATTTTTCTATACGTTTCCCAGTGGGGACCCATTTTCAAAATAAAAGAGGAGTGATAACATGACCCGTCTTTTTGTTTATCGTACTTGGAGAAGAATCGGAATGTCTTTCGGTAGCAGTGTTATAAACCCCACTCATGGTAAATTGATGTCGAAATGCACATTTTATTTATAAATTCTAATTTGTTTCCATATCATTCTCTTCCTTCTCAAGTGGTTTTGATAATTTAATCGTCAGAATACGGTTCATACTGTTTTTATCTCCATCCCATTCTCTCAACAGTTTAATGATTTTGCCGTTGGTCATGTTGGGTAATTCTAATTCAGTTATACCATCAGTATCCTTAAAACATATTCAGACCTTTAACTCTTACCCATTCCCGAAATATATTCATTCAATTCACTCGCTTTTAAGGCCTCGAGGTGAGATTGTCTAGGTGTTTTTGGCTTTCTATGTCCCTTTTCTCGCTCTGCTTCCAATTGTTCAATCTCTTCATCGTTTCGTGCCAAATATAATTCTATTAATTCATGCATTTCTTCTTTTGTGGCGAGCTTTTTGTCTTCGTCAAAAGCATAACGGAACCATAACCATCTTTCACCTGTTATAAGAAATAAGTCCATGTTCGATCTCTCTATCTCTCTCTCTTTTCTTACCGGTAGGATTATTTAATTTCTGTGTTTCCTTTTTTGCCATTTTTTCTCTACGTTGGTACACTCTTGAGAGTTGGTGTGCTTTACGAGAATAAGGATGGATATCTTCTCTGTTTTTAATGGTGCGTAGTGTGATTTTTCTGTTTCCCTTTATTATTGAATACAAGTTTTTTATTATTATTTATATTTGAATACTGTTGATCTTGGACATTGAATATATAGATCTTACCATTGTTGTGTATATATGAAATATGAAAAAGAGTTGAAAAAAGAGTGCGCTCATTTTTTTTAATTTTTTTGTCTTTAGTTTTTTTAAGCCACCTCAAACAGTCACTTGAGCTGAGTGAAATGCACACAATTATATATTTAATTACACACAGACAATATGGAATCCTCCTTTCTTCCCTTCTTTTTTATTTTTTAACCTTTTCTCTCTCTTTTTTATTTTTTAACCTTTTCTCTCTCTTTTTTTTTCTTTTATTACTTTTTATAAATGATGGTAAACGGGATACGAACGTTTATTAACGGCGTGCTTGTTACAGTTGGACTTTGGGGATTCACGACAGGCGTTGTAGCCAGTCAGGTCTTTTCATTGTTTTTATGGCCCTTTTCGATCAGAGCATACTACGACTATCTTGCCCATATTATGAGGCAATGGTCACAGAACCTATTTATGACGATGAAGATCTTCTGTCCTGGTGATATGATTATAACATTTGATGCAAGCTGTGTGACAGATGAGGATGACGAACATATCTCGGACGAAGGAAGTGAGATTGAAAGATTGCTGGAGCGTAATCAACGAGGCGAAGTTGTCGGTATTTCTTTTCCCGAACGATTGATTATGATTGCGAATCATCAGGTAAAAAAAACAATGCACACACACCCACACAACCTTATTTCTTTTTCTTTCGTTCCATCTATCTATTTTTATATTGTATGATATTGTCAATGATTAACCTTGAAATAATAGATTAACAATGACTGGATTTATGTCTGGTTTATTGGCTATTTAGCAAAAGCAAATGGAGCATTGAAAATCATGTTGAAGCATAGTTTAAGTAGAGTCCCAATTTATGGAATGTAAGCTTTTTTTTGTTACACACTTTACTGAAGTTTAATTATATTAATAAAAATCTGTTTTAGGGTAATTTGCTTTAAGCTGCTAAAAAGCAATACAAAATTATGATGGGTTACTAATATCTTTTATAAAGGGCATGCGATTCTTTGAGTTTATCTTTTTAAAGAGAAGGATTGAAGATGATAAAGATACAATTATTAACAACTTGAAAAAGTCCAAGGAACTGAATAGACCCATGTGGCTCGTTTTATTCCCAGAAGGCACAGGTAAATATATATCCCCTTCTCCCTTTTTTTCGGTTTTACTTTTTTTTTTCTTTCATCTTTTTATTTATTTATTTATTGTAATGACAATACTGAAGGAATACAATAGTTATATCCGATCATACCCGCTTAAAGTCAAAGCAATTTGCAGAGAAACTCCATATGGTACAAATAAATAAACAACAAGAACAATGATAAAGGGTGAGATTACTGAGATTTAAACTATAGGAGGACTTTAAATTTACCCTTTTGCCGAGAACGACGGGCCTCACACTCTGTCGAGAAACACTAGGAGATAGCATCGAATGGATATACGACCTTACCATTGCTTACCCGGGTATCGACATTGGCAAAAACCCCGAAGATGTCATGACAATGAAGCGCATGTTTTGTGAAAGAAACGGTCCGCGACAAATCCATGTGTTTGTTCGACGATATCGCCTTGATGATATCCCCAAGGACCCCAAGGAGTTCCAAGAATGGTTATTCCAATGCTGGACAGAAAAAGATAATCGCCTCATCTATTATAATCAATACGGAAAACTCCCAGGAGAGTCGGATTTAAGCGATGTGACAAGACCACTCAAGGGAAATAACAAAACCATTGCGATTCCAATTGGCGTGCAACACCCAATTCGAGAGTGCTTCACCTATGTCCTCTATCTTTTGCTCTATATTCCTCTTTTTATACTCATTACATTTTTATTCAAAGCTCTTTTTACTACACTCTTTTAATGTACAATATATTCTTACAAAATAATAATAAATCTTAAGGTCACTTGAGGTCAAATGTTTACAAGTGGGGTAACACCTTTTGTGGTGTGATTATGACTTTAATTTAACAAAAAGGAAAAAACGTTTTTGTACAACTTCATATGCTGATATGAAAAAAAAAGCTTATTTAATACACTTCCGGCAGCAATTTGCGTACGCTTTTACAATGCAAAAAAAAAGTAAGCTTAAGCACCTTTGAAGGACAGTTCTCTGTCGCCAAAAATCCAAACAAGACGAAAACACCAAAAATCATGTTGATTCCCTTTTTGAAACGATCATTAGTAGGCGATGATACAAATGAAAGTAAAAATGCATAAATGTAAAGACATATATCTTTTAAAGACTTTGATCATTCCAATCCAGTGATATGGCTGCGGATATAAATATATTCCTGCACTTTTGGCCACTTGAAATATGGCTTGTTACCATTATTATTAACCAAGCCTTTTTTGGAGATCCAAGGTTTAGACGATTCAATTTATTTTTTGAGTTCGATTTTTGGCTGGTCGGTGCGATGATAACTTCTTTTTTAAAAAAAGGAGCAAGAGATTGGTTTTTACTAGGCTAGTAAGCCTCTTCCATGTTAAATCATCTAAGGAACTATTTTCTAGAACAATAGATTTACTGTTAATATCTACTTTTCAGTAACAACCACAAGTCAAAAACTACCGAAAATATTTCAGGCTTTTTTTTTTGCACCCTAAAATTGGTGGCAATGATATAACACTTACACCTCGTACACACCGAAATCGAAACCTTTTGTAGTTACTGTATTATCATCACAAACCTATGAGGTGGAATGGCTTTGCACTCTATCCGAACCTCTGAAGGCTTAACATGTCTGCAAACACATCAAAGCTGGATCCACACCCAGGTCTCCATTATGCCACTGCATTTCAAAACTGGCTCAATCAGCACTTCTATGGAGAAAGGGCTTCAGTACACTATACTACTCTTCATAAATGGCTACAACAAAAACAAGACAACTCTCTCTGTTTTGCTATCATTGTCTCCTGATCAATACGTCTACTATGTCTCCTTCTTGTTTATGGCAATTTGCTATTCCTCATTTGTGTTACTAAACACATTTGTTTGTTTGGATTCGTATGTGTAATCCACTATACAAGCTACAAGAAGGAAGCAAAAAGAAAAACAAAGGATGAAACAACAAAATAGGTGGTGCTACTTCATTTTGGGAATGATCTGCATCTCTCTCATAACTGAAGGTTACTGCTTTTTATGGTATTGTTTTGTTTTGTTTTTTGTGATACGATATAGACAAAAAAATTAACGCTGAGCTTTAAATATTAAACAATACAAATAAAAAAAAATAGCGCTAGACTTCATTAGAAAAATATATTCAACCGCTATTACCATTATTCACTTCTTTAAATGTTAAGCATCATTGATCAAGTAAAGGCTTCTATAATCTATTCCTATTTAATTATTTGATTAAAAGTTGTATATATACCTAAGTATCGAGTAAACTAACATTTTACATTAATCGCAACCTCGCTAATTGTAGAGGCTGCTAATTTTGGCTTCAGAAAGGCATACTATTTTCGAGATACAAACAAATAATAGGATGGACACGCTACCACCTTTGGTATGTAGCACTCACCAAAAAGAGGGTGGTAAAAAGCAACCAATTGTTTTACAGAAAAAAGTGTTTTGGCCCGAACCCTTTACATGTGCAAACTCTCAGATGTGGCACCACTGCATTATACAAAGTGTATAGATAAATCAATTTGTCTGTGGTCTATTTTGACTGCAAAAATGTATAAATGAAGAGAACTAAATCCCAAGAGTTTTCGTTCATTACTTCTTTCTTTCGCTAACTATTAATATGGATCCTTTATTTCAATGGATAACTCCAAGAGGTTCTCAGTGGCATCCTCTTCCCGAATCAGTTCAACTGGAAATCGAAACTATGTGGCGACTGGGTGTTCCGCATAGAATAAATGTACCTCCTTTTCCGGGCCCTACTCATATAAGCAGCTGCTTTCCTACTTGTTCTACATTGATGGGAATGACACTATTACCGCTTTTGCTTTGGCTAGGGTCTTTAAAAATGCAAGATTAAAATAATCGTCGTGCTATACTATAATCTATTCCTTTTGATCATTATATGAATGTTATGCTGTTTCATCATAATTTTATCAATAAAACCACATATGTCATATGCTTTGTTTGATAATATTAATAGTTGTATTGAATCAAGGTCTTTATCTCAAGTTGTGATTTGTGCTTACGCTACATGTATCATTTGATAAGTGAAATATTATCTTGTAGAGATAATTTGAGCGATGTCTTGTAATTAATAATGCCATTTTTTTGTAGGAAGAACAAAGTATTTTTGGTGATGAAGGGTTTGAAAAGCTATTTTGATTTTTACAACCAAATATTGTAGTTGAAACGCGTAAAAGAGTTCTTACTTTTACTTGATAGACTATCTATTGCTGATATGATCCTTGATCCAATTACCCTTGATCCAATTAATATAAATGGATAGAACTTTAGGATAATCTTATTCTTCAAATTTCCAGGTCCATTGTTTTCTGTAAAGTCTCAAATTATTTTATACCATCCAGGTATATAATAGTGCAAAATACATAGAGTGGTTCTTGGTTCATGAAAAAGATGACGGCTACTGATACTATTCATCCATAAGCTTACTTGGCCACAGACGTGTATTGAAATATGGCTCTATTAATATATTGAAATTAGTTCAAAGTGAAAGAAAATTCAAAGGAAAATGAATATGAAACATTGCGACATGAGTGAAAACAATTTTTTTTTTTTTATTTTTTTTTATTTGCTGTCGCCATCATAATTCACTTGGTTGTACTTATTTTGGTTTTCACTATTATCTTCGTTACTATATCCTGCATTCTCATTTATATCACTATTTGTACTATCGCTCTTGATATCGATAAATGTACTTTTGCTTCCAGGAACACTGATGCTACTCCGATGTTTTGCTTTCCGGCGACATTTATTCTGTTTATGACATGATTTCCATTGTAGGAAGCAAGGTAACCAAAAAAGGCTTGTCTAGAATTGATAATGCGAAAAATGTTTATAAATATGGGAATTGCACAAAATAGGATTAGACTTGTTTTGTAAGGGGATACATGTAAAGTCTTCATTTAATACATGAAACAAAAACTTATAAAAGGAGACAAATGCCAAAATATTCTCGATCATTATTTTCATTGCTTTTATTTTATTAATTATCAATATGGATCCTTCATTTTTTTGGATACTCTCAAAAGGCTCTCAGTGGTATCCTCTTCCCGAATCAATTCAAGTGAAAATTGAGACTATGTGGCGATTAGGTGTACCTCATCAAATAAACTTACCTCCTTTTCCGGGACCTGTTCACATAGGCAGTTGTTTTAGCTACTTGGTTCACCTTGATGAAGCTGGAGTTATATCCGCATTCGATTTGGCCAGGGTTTTTAAAAACACAAGAATAAACAAGTAGTACTATGTTATATCTACTGTGCAGATATTTATCAATAAAACCAATTATTCTGAATGTTTTCATGATTTTTGTAGTATTTAATATTTTTTTATTACGTAAGACCTTCAAAAGGACGTTTGTTCTAAATTAGTTGCTCCAGATAATACAAAAGAATAACGGTAAACCCCTTTTTCTTTCACAGCTCTTTCGCGCTTATCTCTGTACGTTTAGTCATATTGATGGCAATAGGTATGGCCCTTTAGAATGCATTGACTTGATCAATCTTTTTTGAATCACATTTACTAGAATAAAATAATGTCAAATCAATAATAATCATTATAGCCTTGTCATGATAGTACCTTATTAGATAAATACTTTTGAACCCCCCATCAATCAGCTAGATCATGTCCAATGTCGCCCAAGGTTCTACCGTCTTCAAACTTGTCATAATATCGACATATTTGAAATTAAAGTGGAGAAACCAATTGGCTCGATCAGTCTGTAGCCGTTCAATGAGCACAACTCTCATCATATTATATGCATTCTAGATAATACCACTCTCTAGCTGATCGTTTCAATCATGAATTATTTACTTGCATACTCTACCCAGTTTTGAGCTCCTAAATATTTTGCCTTAAAAAACTATTGTATACTTCAACTAACTTGGCTTATATTTCTTCGTGATGATTGTTATTAGCAGGGGAGTGTATCAACTACACTTTTTCTTTTCCTTTCAGGTTTACGCGGTCCTGGCTGCTCTGCCGATTGTACAGCTCTCAGCTGGCATTCCAATAAACAGTGAGGTTAATAAAGAGATTCACTCAACGACATTTGTCTTTTGGAACGACAAAGCACTTGGTGATTAGCCGCAATAAAAAAAAAACTGTTGCAGAATAAAACGAGAAGGAAGAAAAGGAGCAGCAAGGAGTAACAAACAAAACTTGAGTTTGAAAAGCATGTGATAAAGATAAATATATAAGCATTACATATTCTGCAAAGTTTTCAACTTTACATTTTTTGCCTTTTTTTCCCTTTACAATTTTATTTTTTCTTCACTCTTTTGTTATCTAACTGTTAAAACTTACCTTTTTTTCTAAATGATGGATTTATTCCATTCGATAATAGTAGCAGCAACAAGTTGTGAGCACATGCTATCCTTCCTCTGTGTTCACTTCCAACAATCTACCAATGTTTGTCAAGCACCATGACCATGCCAAAAGAGCCTCAAAATATTACCAACCAGTAACAGGTCCTCAAATCGCAAGATAACCTCGCAGAAAAAAGAGATAAATGAGGCTCGAGGTAAGAACATCTGATTCTTGCAAATTATTACGTATCTGATAGCCTAGATAACACATGCATAAATAGTGTGAGAGCGAAGACCAGAACACCTAAAGACAGAAGATAGCCAAGCTACTCAAAACTAACAAAGGTACCCTGAGTAGTCCTCCAGCTCCATGTGTATTTCATGAATCTAACGACTTGTATAAAACGTCTTTTATGAATTGTTTGGATCAGCCTTTTATATCAACTTTACAATAATAGCACAATCATACAACTTCAAATAAAAAAACCTAATCCCCAGCTTGTAACACAACACCGTGGAAATAGGTGAGGTAAACTTTTTCTTTGCTCTTTTTTGCCGCGCTTCTGGATACTAATAGTGTCTTAAGACAATGACCCACAGACTTCCCACAAACCTAGTGAATGCATCATGCGAACGATATATGTACCTCAATTCAACAATTTATTTGTTGCTAATGCACTATCGCGACAGCATACCATGAGTTGGATATTGTTAGAAAAAGAGTATTTATATATGAGTGTTTTCATTTTTTAAAAAATTAATAGATTCATGATCCATTAAACATATATCTTTATCTTAACTTATATAGAAAAAGAAAACGAGTGTCCAATAAGATAAAAAAGAGGATACGTTCAAGGCAATCAGCAACAGAGTCACTGCACTTGCATTTACCTTTATTGCATTTACAACTTATTAACGTACCGATACACAAGCAAACAGATTTGCTCAGGACTGCATCAATGGGTATTATGACAAGCTATTCTATATTCATCACAGGAAAATACGAAAATGCATACGTCTTCATCTTTTATAAGAGAAATAAACATATTATGAAATTTTAACTTGTGAAAGTACAATACCTTAGGGACACCTAAATCACAGAAGAACTTCTTTAAAGATTATGAGGTTGATCACTATCAACTTCAGCAGGAATTACGAAATGAAGATTACAAAACACAATGCTACTACTTTAAAAGATACACCAGATTCTGTTTACGGTTAAAGACGTTACTATAAAATAAAAATAAATTGGATTGGGGGAGATGCAATAAAGTCCACAAAGCATGTATTGTTCGACAAAAGCGATATATAAACCATACCTATCTGATGCCCATTAATACATACGACTATATCATTCACATAATAATATTATTAGCACACCTCCGTCATTGCATTTTCATTCTATTTAAACTATCAAACTTTAAAATAAATGAATGTATCTTCATTGCCTCGCCAGTTATAAATCTTTAACAGAAAAAAAAAAAAAAAACTCTAATTATGAACTAATAGAGAA